>JAOVVI020012566.1:0-12185 GCA_028571085.2 Nepenthes alata | reverse complement strand
AGTCAACTCTTCGCCCGCCCTGGAGGTCGATGCCCGGTGGGGCTGACGTGGACGAATAGAGACACTCCGCCTATCTGGTCCGTATCTCGTGCTTGGCCGGTTTGGTTCTTTGGCACACTGCCCATCTGACACTGTGTGGGGTGTGTTTCTGTTGGAGCCTTTCTCCCGATGGTGTTGCTGATGTGGACACCATGGCGTTGGGATGCATTTTGGCTCCTACACTCACTCTTCCCGGTTGGGTGTAGGCATCTGCTTGGGGCCTTTATGACGTCTTCCGTTTTCTTTTCATGATTATTCCTCGTTTGTTAAAAAAAAGGGTGGGCCGATTTACTCGCTGACCGGACTAAGGAATTTGGCCGCCCAGCTCATTGACCGGCTTCTTGGAGTATGAATCGCGACCTTGCTGACGTGGTGAATGTGTTGTTGGAGTTTTGTCTCCGGATGGGTGTGCTGACGTGGACGATTTTGCGGATCGTGATGTTGCTGACGTGGTGAGTGTGCTGCTGGAGCCTTTCTCCCATCGGTGTTGCTGACGTGGAAGACTTGGTGGTTTACTCGTTGACCAGATGGCAGTGCGGTGCTTTCTGGCTCCTACACTCCGCCTTCCCCAGGTGGGTGTAGGCTGACGTGAAAAAAAAAATTTGTTTTGGCCGGTCAACTTGTTGACTGGTCCGAAGATCTGTGGTCTGCGCTCTGGCCCGCTCAGTTGTACTGGTAGTATGGGCTGACGTGGACGTGTGGGTGCAGCCTCTTTTAGGCCTAGCTGACGGGGACGAACACCTAAATACCGATTTGCTATTCCTCCCTGGGTCTGAGTACTTGAATGTTTGTTTCTCACGATTTCCAGGTTTGGACCCCTGCTGACATGGACAAAAAGGTGCTTTTGGGCTATATGGCTCCTGTGCTTACAAGCCCCCGTCCCGGTGGGTATCAAGATAGCGTCATATGGCTGGTTAGCAAATGCCCTGTCTTGGCTGCTGAATTGAATGACGTGGTAGGAGGGATATACTGGACTCCCGTGTACTCTTCTATTATGAGGCTGCGGTTTGGGCTAGTTGGCTGATGGTCTTGGCCGATTATCAATTCCCTCGCATACTTTCTGTTAGACTCATGCTTCTATATTGGTATGCTCGGGGAATTCCCTAGCGGCTTTATTCTATATCTAAGTCGACAAAATACTTGGAGGTAGAATAGAGATTTGTACATTTATTTCTAATTTTAATCAAACTTTAATTACTTACAAAAAAAAAGATTGTATAGGTTCCTAGATGTCATCTCTTTTTTAAACTTTGATAGTGGATAAAATGTGTTGTGTTGGAGCCATGGATATATCCATATGGCAATTTGAATGATCCCGTGTTACGTTGTGAATATCTGTGGAAGTCTTTTCTCTGTATGCTTGTCAAGGTTGTGTAAATTTTAGGTTATTTGTATTAATTTTTATCTAAATTTAGAGAAAATTCTGCACAATTTTTGACAGATATTTATATTATTTTGTTATGGGCATTAGTTATCTTTTTATTGACGGAAGTTTTAAAAGAAAAATGACCCATTTCGTCACAGTTAGTATCAAAGAAAAGAGATGCTTTAGGATTGATCGATCTTAAAGTGGAAGCTTAGGTTTAAGTTTGAGTAGGAATATGCTGAGGATAGTTAGGATTAGATAGGGTGTTTAGTTGTTAGCCCTTAGGCTAATCCTTAATTTTATTGAGTTATTATTAACCCCTCCCTTTAACCTGATTTCTTGAGGTATATTAATATTGCAATGTTCTTGGTTATAAAAAATAGCATAGCTAGTGGAAGAAGTAGAAGAAATAACTATGGAGGTGCTAGTACTCCCTAGGACCGAGAAGCCGATTACATAAATTTGTTGGGGAGAATGACAAACATTGTTGAATCAATGGAGCAATGTCACATGACTCTGGTTCCTGCACCAGAGCCGGCCCTGGTAAATCCTGCTCCAACGGCTTATGATAAGTTCACGGCGAATAAAACGCCTAAATTCTTGGGTGAACTAAATCCGGTGAAGGCGAATATTTGGATTTGAACGATGAAGAATATATTTATGGTAATCTAGAGTTCCAATCGAGAAAAGGTCATTTTTGCGGCCTATAAACTAGAAGGAGAAGCCGATAGGTAGTGGGCCATGAAGAAGAGGGCATTGGGAGTGCCCGATGATGATATAACTTGGAAAATATTTGAAGAAGCTTTCATGGAAAAATACTTTTCCTCTAGCCTCCAAGTGAAGGAGAAGGAATTTATGCGACTAAGATAAGGGACCCATATGGTGGCAGAATATGATGCGAAGTCTTCTGAATTATCCTCATACGCCTTGTACATTGCTAAAGACGAATTGAGGAAAGCTAAAATATTTCAGCAAGGATTGAGGGATGATATTAGGAGACAATTGGTGGCCTATAAACTTCAGACTTATGCGAAGATTTTGGATAGGGCACTAATTTTTGAGGAGTTGGAGATTGAAAAGTTCTTTGCTAAAAGGGCAGCTAGCCAGACAAGTTACAGTGCGGGATCAAATGTAGGACCGTCAAGGACCTCTAAAAAGGCGAAGATGGCTACAAAAGGGAAGAGCATCACTGAAGTTCAATCGGTGACTTATTCTCAGGCATCAACGGCTAACTGCGTTCTCTTTTTTGATAAGTAATTAAATTTTATAAAAAAAGAAAGAAATACAGAATCAGTATTCTACATCCAAGTATTTTGTCAACTTGGATTTAGAACACAGACATTGGGGCATTCTCCAGGTACCACGAAACATTTCACGAGTCCAAAGGAAAAAAAACCCGAAGAGACAAAGGAAGAAAAAGAGAAACATCTTCCGAAAGCCAATAACCAAGTTGGTCAAAGCGGGACAAGCTGAATCAGCCAATTGAAATCTAAACTGCCAACATTCGTAGCAAAATTCTGAGATATTGCGTGAGGGAGAACCAGGATTCAGGGATACCGCCACGCTGGACTTGAGGGTGAGTCAGCCTTCCTATACCACGTCAGCCAACCCATCCAGAATAAACCACTTACGCAGGAATTGTCAGCCACACGGGAAAGAACCTGCCAAATCAGAACGCCAGTGAGGCAGCCGGCTAGCAACGCGTTCAAATCCGAAAAGCCACCCGGCAACAAAGTAGGCCAGCAAGGCAATCATGCGACAGTGCAACACATGAAACCAGGAGCCCGGAAGTTCTGGAGTGCATCAAATCACCCAGAATGCCAGTTGGCAGCAACACCCCAGCTGACGAGCGTCCAACAAAGCAACCGTACAGCAACCAAACCGGAAAGGAATTTTTTTTTGACAGCAACAGGAGCCGGAAAGCATACCGGCACCACAACAGTCTGCGAGGTGATCAACCCACAAAGCAGACAATGCCAGAGAGCAACAGAAACCCCAGATTTTTAAACCAAAAATACCGGTCAACAAGTTGGCTGGCCAAAAACCTCTGATTTTTTTATATGCTAACCTGCCGTTAGCTGCATACCGGGAAGAGCACCAACTCCACAATTTCCAGCAAATGGCCCATCCGGGTAGAGCATACATCAGGCCAGGCAAGATAGCCCAAACAGTCAGAACACCCATACCGGTATACAGCATCAAAAGGGCTGAGAGCATTCCGGAAGTATGCGTCTATCAGACTGAATAGCCGTTCAAACTCCAAAACGCCAGATCAGCGCCCTGCATACCAATCTCACGAGTTTCCTGACATTTCCGGGATCAATCCTCCAACCATTCCACCTAAAATTGTAGGCTGCCCAAGAAACCCAACAAGCCAGCCAAACCACTCCAACCTAAATAAGCCTCCAAGTGACACAAAGCATTTCGCCCACCGACTGCCAACATGGTAAACAGACAGAAAATTACCCCAAGCCGTGGCAATTAGCCAGCAAACCAAAACACTCCGGTCAGTTCCCAGAAGACCAGACGCTTTTTTTATATATATTCCAGCAAATCAGGAAGGATCGATCCACCCCTCTGGTAGTATCAAGATGGACCTTTAGCTTGTTTCGGACACATTAATAATTTGGAAATATAAGAGGGTGGTGTCCTGGGCAGGAGAACTTTGAAAGATGAGGTTGTTGCATTCCTTCCAGAGAAAATAGACCGTGGCCACAAGGGTTATACGTTTAGAATAAATTTTTCCCTTTCCATTTATTAGCAGCCCAAATAATGTTCTTGGACCACTTAGGATAAGGCCAGTGGATACCTATCCATAGCCGGATTATATGCGATAAGGAATACGAGTAGGGACAGGAGAAAAAAACGTGATCGTGGTCTTCATCCCTCGTATTGCCAAATGTGCATTTGGTAGAAATATTGGGGACGCGGAAAATACGGTCAAGAGTGTTAAGTCTGCATCTAATGGTCAGCCAAAGGGTGAAAGTATAGGCGGGAATGTGGTAGGGACCCCAGACCAGTGTGGCCCAGGAAATTTTTGCCTTGGGAGGATGGAAGAGGTAATAAGCAGAACGGGTAAAAAATTGTCCATCAGTTGCTGCCGTCCAATGGACAAAGTCCTTGATCCAAGTATTAGGGAGATAGCGGGCATGTTTTCCATAAGACGGGAGACTTCCATATCAAACGGATTTGGCCAAGCCCACCGGTCACCCCGAATAATGTCTTTGACCTTTGCACCCCAAGGCAATCCTGAGACGATCCAAGTTCGATCAGTACTCATATCACACAAAGGGCATAGAGGATGCCAGTTCTCAAGCCAAAGAAAGGTATCAGTACCATCCCCAATTGAGTATTTTGTATGGAGGCGCATGAAAGAACGTAACTTTGTTCTCTATGAGAAGAAGCATATGAGGTATCCTTGTCACAAGGCGACGAGGGCTTGTTTTAGATGTGGACAGCTGAGTAAAGATTATCCACTGCCAAAGAGGTTGGAAGCAAAGAAGCCTATGTTTTGGCTAAAGCATCCGTGGTGACTATATAGGACGCTGAGGCATCCCCAAACGTGGTGGAACGTACTCTTCTTATTTTTGGAGTTTCAGCTTATGTTCTATTTGGTTATGGATCTATGCACTTTTTTGTTTTCCCTCAATTTGCATGTTATATAGTATCCCCTCCGAGGATTCTTTTTTTCTTTGTAAGTTAAAAAAAAAAAGGATCCCCTCCGAGGATTCTAGATTATTCTTTGGCTGTATCAACACCTACCGGATCGTCGATAATTATTGATGTTATGTATCTTAAGTGTAAGTTTGAGATAAATGGTATGTATTTGATAGTGGATTTAGTGTTGCTAGATATGTGTGATTTTGATGTTATTTTGGGGATGGACTAGCTAGCTAACTTTCATTTCAGTATTGATTATTTTTTTAAAAGGGTGTGTTTTGATATTCCCGGAGTCTTTTTTTGGTAAATAAGTAAAGTTGTATTAGAGAAAAAAAAATTTACAAAGAAATACTATGTTTAAATTCAAAGTGTTTTGCCAACTTAGAATTAGAACATAGTCACTCGGGTAGACCCAGAGCACCACCATGGAACACACCTTGAAAGAAGGATAAAAAGATCAATGAAAGTAACATACAGGAACCAACCAAAAGAAGAAAACAATCCAGACTCTCCAAGGTGAAAACAATCCAAGGGCATCACACTAGCCAGACGAACTTGAAGCCTTCAATCAATCGATAGGGAATCCTAGCAGCCAGAGAGACCAGCGGGGTGAGAAGCCGGAAAAGCACAGCCAGAAAGATTTCTATTTTGGAACAAACTAGCATGCCGGAACAACAAGTAGCTGAGCAAGACCTGTCAGCTCAGCATGAATGCACAAGCCACAACAACATCTAGCGTGGTGATCGCACTACCACAGTGGCAGAAGGGCGCCAGCACGGGAGGCCAAGTCAGTTGAATGGAAAGGCGACAATATAACCAAGCGGAGCAGCCAGCAAATCAGGGAAACAACACGCAGCGTGGCAAACATACCAACCACATAGGCAAAGGACGCCTGCATGGAAGGCCAAAAAAAGACGCCAACAACGCACCAAACAGGAGATTCCAGCTAATCGGGGGAGAAGTAGGCGCAACGAAGACCAACGTGGCATTTGGCCAACAGAGAACAACTCCG
This sequence comes from Nepenthes alata, assembly GCA_028571085.2. Classification (NCBI taxonomy): domain Eukaryota; kingdom Viridiplantae; phylum Streptophyta; class Magnoliopsida; order Caryophyllales; family Nepenthaceae; genus Nepenthes; species Nepenthes alata. Next base: position 6,108 of record JAOVVI020012566.1, on the reverse strand, counting down.
GATTATAGCAGAAGCCGAAAAAAGAGAGAAAGTTTTTTATTGGGCGGGGTGAAAACCTCCGGAGCATACCGATATAAAACCAAAATGCGCAAGATGCCAGCATGGCTGCCAATGGTCAGAGCAAAATTATTTTTTCGGGGGGGGGGGGGGACAGAGCATACCGGTATAAAAATCAGAATGCGCAAGACGTCAGCATGGCAGCCAACAGGCAGAGCATCAAAACCCGGAGTGTGCAAGATGCCCAACATGGTGGCCAAGAGCATCACATTGGAGCGACAGGAACAGGCCAGTAGCCAAACTCCAGCGGGGCGTGCGACCAGCAAAGCAAGCAAGACGGACGGACAAAGAACCAGGAGGAGAATTTTTTTTTTCAAGGATACCGGCTGATCAGGAAAGGCCAGCCGCCTCTCAAGCACTAACAAAAGGCAGTGAGAACAGCCAACTTAGTAGAGCACTCTAGGGGATGAGGGAGAATGCCAACCCACCAAACCAGCCACCTAGGCAAAAGGAGACAAATCACCGCACTTGCACAATTCAAGAATACGGGCTGATCAGGAAAGGCCAACCGCCTTTCAAGCACTGACAAAAGGCAATGTGAGAACTGCCAACTCAGCAGATCACTCTAGGGGATGAGAGAGAAAACCAACCCACCAAGCCAGCCACCAAGGCAAATGGTTCCAGATCACCGCACTGGCACTCAAGTGCCAGATATTCTCCGAGTCGAACCCTTTTTCTTTCAAGGCATTAGGAAAAAGGAGATGTCTGTATTGATTTTTGCCGTGCATGCCAAACATTTGATAAAAAGTGGGTACCAAGCTTATTTGGCGTATGCCAATACCATTGGAAGTCATAGTGTGCCGGCAAATAACATTTTAGTTGTATGTGATTTTACCGATGTGTTTTCAGAAGAGTCGCCTGGGTTTTCCCCTCACAAGGAGATCAAATTTGAAATTAAGGTTATTCTTGGTGTTAGCCTGGTATCGAAGGCACCTTATCGTATGACACCTACCGAACTGAAGGAGCTAAAGGTGCAATTGCAAGAATCGTTAAACAATGATTTCATTAGGCCGAGTGTTTCTTTGTGGGGTGCATCGGTACCGTTTGTGAGGAAGAATGACGGGTCTTTGCGGCTGTGTGTGGATTATCATGAACTGAATAATATTACGATAAAAAATAAATATCCATTGCCACGCATTGATGATTTATTTGAACAATTACAAGGATCTCGAGTGTTTTCAAAGATTGATTTGCGATTGGGATACCACTAGTCGAGGATTAAGCAAGTGGATGTGGCAAAGACAGCTTTTCGGACGAGATACGACCACTAAGAATTTCTTGTAATGCCATTTGGTCTTATGAATGCTCCTATTGCTTTTGTGGACCTAATGAATCGGGTATTCCAACCATATTTGCATAAGTTTATAGTGGTATTTATTGATGGTTTATTCTAAGAATCACGAGGAGCATGAGGCTCATTTGAGAATGGTCCTCCAAGTGCTTCGTGAGGAGAAACTGTATGCCAAGCTAAAGAAATGTGAGTTTTGGAGTTTCAGAAAACAGGGAAGAAACAAAGGGCTTCTGCGAATAGGTTTTCCAATTTCGAATTAGCATTTGCCATTCTCGGGCATTGGTAGTACCGGTATCTGCCATGGCCGACCGATTAGAGGTACCGTCTGGGTCCCCCAAACACCGTCTCATGACTGCAAAGGACTTCTGCTCTTCGACGTTGAGTGTTCCCCCATCTGAGTCCCCATAGCTTCATTCCACTTCTGAATATCCTCCGCTTCCACCAACTCGGTTGCCTTCCGGATGTTCCATTTCAACCCTCCCATTGAGTTCAAAGAAGATGGACCGGATGCCCTAGCAATATTGTTCTAACCTCAAGTTGATAGTAAGACTTAGTGACAGAACAAGGCTTTGTAATTTTTTGACACGTCAGTATACAATTAAACATTACTTACCAAAAAAACACTTCACAAAATTTCAGCAACACAATAACAATAAATTAATGAAAAATTTGATACTAACCAACTAATAATAAATTAAGGGTATACATGACACCTACGCTTAGGCAAAATTCAACGAACTCTTAGTCAAATTTAACAACACTTAGATATTAGTCCACTGGCAATAATTTAAGGGAAAATAAGGGAGGATGACACACGACACACTAAGGAAGAAGAAGAGCAATTGACACACAGCGCATTAGGAACTAAAATAGGAAGCAACTTCAGCTGAATTAGGGACTAATAATACTTTAACATATGGCTAAATTATAAGGCAACAAATCAGCTAACATATGGCTAAATGAGGAGCTGATTTTCAACAGCTCAACCAGCTCAAATTAGGAGCAATTTATTGGTTGTAGCACATTAAAGAAGGGAATGAGTGAGCTAATTTATGAGGATAATATATTAAGCAAAGAGTGAGGGAAGAGGGAAAGAAATGGAGAAGTAAATGAAGAAAAACCGAACAAAACAAAGGAGAAGAAAAGAGAGCCATAGGACCGATTGTATTGCAGCTTAAAATTAAATTATTTCAGGCAAGGATACTACAACTTTCTTCATTTGTTGATTAATTCTTGCTATTATCTTCAACTATTGATTGAATCCAATACTTAACTCCTCGTTCTATCTATGGAAATATGATGTAGAAAAAGAACTAATGCAGGAGGGCTAACCAACAGCATCAGATGTTCTTCTGATTTTCAGGTTGTTATTGGCCAATTCATCCCATAAAAATTTTAATTTAGAAGCTTTATTAAACTGGCTAATCCACCATGTTGTTGTACTGAAATTCTCCTTTATAAATGTGGCTAGTTCGATGCGTACAAAAATCTATGTGGAGTTTGAACCGGCTGAATGCTATTGGCCAATCTACTAAACTTTTCTTCAAGAATTTAGCCGGTTTAACCTCTGTAAAGATTAGTCTAGAAGCTTTTATGAACCGGCAAACATGTCATGATGTTGGTGCTAAAATCCTTTCCAAGAACCTGACTAGTTCAGCCTAGGAAAGTTACCTGGTCACTGAATAGGCCAGCCATGAACTTTGGCATCAAAAAAACCAGCATATAATGCTGAACCGAGTAAATAAAATATTTAAAAATTTACCTGAACTTATCCAACTTCAAGTGCTGATTTTGAAAAAGTAAGTAAAATTTTACATGCTGAAGCATGTAAAATTCGGATAAAGGTCCACTGCTGATGTACCGAGCTTTTCTTCAAGATTTTGGCAGTTTAGCTCCTGTAAAAAATAATTTAGAAGCTTTAATAAATTGGCTAATATGTCATAACATGGGGGCTAAAATCCCTTCTAAAAAACTAACCAGTTCAACTTATACAATGGCCATGATACTAAACTGGCCAGGTGAGAGTGCAACATCAGCAAACTTCAGCATGTAATGCTAAACCAAGCCAAATTAATACTTGAAAATTTATTTGAATCGGTACAATATTATGTGCTTATTCTAGAAAGACAGTAGGTAAAATTTGACATGGTGAACCGGTCTAAAATTGGATAAATATAGGTGAATCGACAGTTGCACAATGAACCGATTGGCAAAATTGGGACGAACCAGTTAGTAAATCGGTTGATAAACCGAGCCCAGAGGTTGTAAGGATCAAACTCCTGAGACTTAGTCTCTCTAAGCCTTAAAGGTGAGATCAGGGTAGATTGTTGCACGGTCGGCTAAGAAAGGATTGACCGACCGGTCAAGAATTGTTGACTACCCAAGATCAAATCGTTGACAAGAATAGATGGCTACCAATAATAGAAAGTAGACCGGTGTAGATAGGCGACGATCGGACTAGAATGTTGACCGGGCAAGAAGTGTTGACCAGAATAAGGATAGTTGATTGGAATTAAGAGTTAACCAGAATAACCTTAAAACTGCAGTGTGTAATAATCAGAAGAGACCGAGGACTCAGAGAGTGAGAGCAAGACTTGGAAAGACGTTTAACTTGTTCTTACCTACTCTATTGACCTTCTAGAAGGGAAAACTGATTTAGGAAAAGAAGTACCAAGTAGATGAATTACCCTCACCTACTCCCCCTAATCCCATTGTTTATAAATAATGAACTTGAGAGTCAGGAAATGAATTCAAAAACTCTGAGGAAAGCTCGAAGGAGCAGAAGGAGAGGAGAAGAGTCTTAGGCTAGACTTAAGTAAGGAGATTCATAAATCAGGCAAGTGTACCCTCTGCTTATCTTTGGTTGTTGCTGATTCTTGCTCGAATCCTTCGGGTATTATTGTTCTAATGCCCTTCTTCGCCATGTTTCTATGTAATGTGTGCCATGGTAAATGATTTCTAGTGGAATTTCATGTTCAGCATATTGTTATGTTTTACATGTGAAATTATGTCTCACGGTTCATGTTTGGAAAATTGTCAGAATTCCTTTCGTTTAAGTCATGATGCACGGACAAGTTATCTTGCATGATTAATTGTTGTCAACCCACATTAGTCTGCTTATCTTATCCATTGGCATGTTTGTTTACTAAAAGATTTTCTCTTTAAGAACTTCGGGCATTTGAAGATCAAGATTTAAGAAAATTGGATATTTTTGATATTTGACGGCCAAGTAGCTGTAGGCCCTAAATGTAACCGATTTTTTATATATAATGGCCGAGTAGCTGTAGGCATTAAATGTAGCCATTTTCGAACTATGATTGTGACGGAATGAAATATTTTCATATAATAATTTTCGTCAATAATCATATAAAATTAATACTCATAATTAAATAACATGAAATTTCTGCAGAAAATCAGACGGAGTTTTCTTTATAATTGGATCAAAAACCATTTATACAACCCGCTTAATTAAAATCTGTACAAGCATATAAATCCTCAGACTTCAACGTTTAACATAATACATACACAGGATCAACAAATGTCATATCATTCATAACTCCAACACAGTATTCACAATTACCACATTGAATCTAAATAGAGATACTATCTAAACCTAAACAAATCCATAATCAAACAATAGCGGAAGCAAAACTAAATACATCAACCACCTGCGGAAGCATAACAAAATCTATAATAATACTTTTTTTTTGTAAGTAAAATCTACAATAATACATAACATATCATGCCACATTTCATTATACAATATAAATCTAACTTAACTATTTTCATTCTATTACATTAAACATATACAAAACTAAGAGTCCTCAGAGTCCCACTAATATCTTTTGGTTATCTTCCGCCTTACTCTAACTAATCGGGCATTAGCTCGTACCTCTCATCTGGAAGGAAGAAAGATAAGAGTTAGCTAATAGCTCAACAAGTACATCAAATCAATGTAATAAATAATGATAATATAATTTAGAAGAAAAGGTACACGTAAATAGGAAAGGAATGCATATACATAACTTGACTAGGCATGCTTGGGTGCAATTTACTTCTTTCTTTCATTCTTAATTTCTTTAAGACGTAACATAAGCCAAATGGAGCGAATAATCGAGAATAGATTATGTTCCACATACAATCATAGGCCAGAAATAGTACAGTAGTATCCCTCCTGGCGAGATAATTTACAGTAATACCTCCCAAAGGCAGGTCAGACTCAGTACAGTATCCTCCAGTATTAACATCCCAATGAAGGGTAGACCATGTATCACTTCTTGGACGGAGTTATCCTCAATTACCACCGTAACGTCCTAGGGCATGTCCTTAATATCACCCGCTACAACAAGCGGATAGGATAATTCCCTTGAGCTTCCACTGTCACGCTAGTGACATGCTTGGGGGCATTACCTATCAGAAACATGAATGCATATACTAATTTTATGATTATCGATTCTTTTGAAGGAAATTCTATCAGATTCTTTTCACAGATATCTCCGGTACCTACCCTCACAAGAAACCAGTATGCTGGACGTAGTTCCCTTTATGCCTTTCTACACCTGGGTGGGTTGTGCATACCGGCACCCCTTGCGCAAGTAATCGAAATGCTGGTTGCAGTTCCCTTCTTGAACTTCCACTCACACTATGTCGGGTATCATGCCAAATCGGCACTGTTGGCGCAAGACGCTCGAAATGCACGGTGACCGAGCGGACAGGGTTCTCGGACAGCACACAGAGCAGAGCTCTCGGACGGCAAGAAA
>JAOVVI020012565.1:0-12185 GCA_028571085.2 Nepenthes alata | reverse complement strand
TCTATTTTCATCTTGCGTATCCGAGAGCTTTGCTCTGTTGCTGTCCACTCGGTCACCGTGACTTCCGCGAGTTTTGCGCCAACAGTTAATGCTCACTACGGGTTAGTGTGAAGCATTGATGCTCCTTGAAAGATTGGAATGCATTGATGATGATGTGGGAAATTGAGAATCATTCAAAATGGTTTTGATGACAAATGCATGAACCATTTAGTCATGGTTATTGCCCTATTTAGCACAGCTAGGAACCCTGCACTTACATTAAAAAGTAGGTATCACTTGTATTTGCTTATAGAGATATGTATTAGTGAGTTATGTCCATCAAATACATTTAACCGAGTTTATCAAACACTCCTAGCTGTGTACCTTGTGGGTGTTTGGGTTTTCATTAAAAACAGGGTGTCCTTGGTCAAAAGAATATGATCAGGGTAGAGGGGTTCATCAAAGCATTATCTACATTTCCTATGAGAGGAGTTGTAGTCTGTCTGTGGTAGAGGGCTCTGGAGAGGAGGATATTGTGAATTGTTTTCCTTTGGATTGATGAACTAAAGGGGGATCCCAAAAGCCTTTGTGAGGCACACAGCTCACGCTTCAGATCTATGGAGGAATAGAGAATTTCTTCCTGGATTTCCATCCACTGTTGTCATCCTTCAATGGTGATATTGCAAGAAGGTAGGTAGATGAAAATGTATTTTGCCATGGTAGAAAGTTGGGCATTACATGCTTGCGATTTCTCTATTCGGTTTTAACTTTTTGCTGGGTAAATTTATAGGCTCATCAAACAGTGATGCCTCCTATTTGTTTCTCTTCTATAAATTGTGTATAATAATCCGGACAATCCTTTTTTATAAGATTACCTATTGATCTCAATTGCAAGATGTTCGTTCTTTCATTTGTCAGTTGATTTGACCAATTGCATTCTTATTTATCCGCAGGTGGAGTTCTTGACCGAGCAGACAGCTACATTTTTACTGGTGCTCTTGCTTACTCGTTTGTCAAATATTGCACCCACTTTTTTGAGTTTGATGCCAATACTTATGAGCTCTGCCAAGTGCTGAATACACTACCAAGGGGAAGAATTATCTATTTTTTGGTCAATATCACGTACACAGGTCAGACTCTGTGGATTAAAAACACAAATGAGCAACCAAAGAAACCAGGAACAAGTTTTGGGTGGATCAAGCAATGCTTTAATGTCACAGCAGCAGCTACCTTATTTCTAAAGAGCCCAAGTTCATGCATAGTTTTGGGCTTACAGTTTCATCAAATGTGACAGCGCCACTTTGTCCCCCGCATGCAGATTTCTTCCGTCATGCAGAAGGTGACTAGGGTTTTGGGCAACATAGATTCTATCGTTGAAGTTTTCAATCCATTCTACAGAATTTTAGAATTTATCCTCGTCCTTCTCATTCACCAACAGTTTTGAGAACAAATTAGATTTTTTTAGAAGGTTTTCATTGGCTGTTTGTTGTTTGGAAACCAAGCAGGCTATACTTTCTCATTTACAGGCGGTTCAATGTTCTGAAATCTCCAGTATGGCTCGGTTAGTAGAACTATTGGAGTTTCAGTTTCAAGGAGTATGACAATTGATAGAGAGGCCCTCCCAGGATCGCGACCCTTTTCCCCGGCCAGATTAATCATTTTGGCCAGGTGAATGAGATTGGTAGGTGATGGGTTCCAGAACCCAAGGCCCAAAATCACGACTACAGGATCATGGGGATAAGTTGGCCCAAAAGGCCCACGACTTCAAGAGCTTGGCCTAAGAAGGCAAATGGATCACAGTCACCCGTAAATATAAGAAGCCCTGAATAGCAACGGCGGGACGAGAGGGCATTTTGGTCCAGATAAGGACGAGGATGCCACGTATGACTGACGTCATCAAAAGGAGATTTGTCCGAGAACCTGGTACGACGAGCAAAGGACGCGTAAGGCTTTCGACAAGGATCCGTTCAACATTCTCGCGCCTTTAGGGCGAGGAATCAAAATGACCGAGGATGCCAACTCAGATGACTTGCGGAGCACGCGAATGACGTGGATGATCCAACGGCTTATGACACACCAGATACGCATGGTTGGCACCTCTCACATGCCATATTTGCGCATCAGGCGACCCTGCACGCCGTATCTGTAGGCTGTGACAGTTGTCCCTGTCACAGTACGCCTGCAGAGTTAGTGGCAGGCGGCCCTAACACGCCAGTGTCACGTGTCACCATCCCAACAAAATAATTTTTCCTTATAAATACCCCCTCTTGGGCATGAAAATGGCACTTTTGGATTCTTTCACATAAAGTATAGTTGAAAAGAAAAAGCTCTCAAGAGGAGAAGAAAAGAGAGGCAAAAGAGCAAAAAACTCTCACATTGTAATCCATGAAGGAGAAAAATTATTTCACAGTCCCATTGTAATTTTTACCACGATAGTGAAATCTCTCGGACTCTTCGTCCGTTCCCGTGGTTTTTACCCCTATTTGTATAACGGGGTTTTCCACGTAAATTATGTGTGTTCCATTAGTTTCCTCATACTCATTTAACACCGTGCATCCACTACTGATTTTGTGTTGCCCATTTCTGTCCGTCCACGATCGTACAGAGTCCGCGCTTCAGTGGGTAGACGGCCGGAATCCCTAGACGCAACAGGTATATTTAAAACTCGGGACGAAGTATATTTGTAAATTTGTTATATTTAATTTTATTTTTATTAAGTAGTGAGTTGTTTTTTGAACTCATGATTATTAGATCGAAATGTAACAATTCTACTTAAATTCCTGGTCTACCAAAACGTTTTACAAGAGAGTGCCAGTGAGATGGACATCCAACAATGACATAGCCACCTGCAGAGTCTTGGTGTACCGGTCAATTAGCCGGAATCATTCTACGAGGCGGTGTTGATTGTATCTCGAGCATCTCTTACACCTCTGATTTCAAGATCGTTGAAGATCATGAGAAAATGGAAAACGTATCAAGAGTTCCTCTGGCAAGAATTTTCTAGTAGCTGGTACTCTGCATTTATTATTTGTTAAGAGTTACACCAAACCACAACACACGCAAAACATATAATAAATTCCTGGGACCAGGTTAGCTCTTTTTTTTCCATTTTGATTTCTGCACCTTCCTTCGTAGCTTGTCCGCTTTCACATCCCCACTTGTGAAGGGAGACGGCTAATCTCTCTCTTACCCTTCACGAATTCCATGCCTAATCTCCCTTTCTCTTTGACCCTTCACAAGTTCTGTACCTAATCTCTTTCTTACACCCTTCATAAGTTCTATCCTTAAGTCTCTCTCTCTCTCTCTCTCTCTCTCTCTCTCTCTTACATCCTCCAAAAGTTCTGCCCGTACAAAACTACTGTTCCTGGAGACACCAGCTGGACATCGACACATAATTCAGACCAACTTGTCCACCTCAAACACCTTAAACATACCCACAAGAGCTGGTCGCCCCTCTTACCCTCTCTCTTAAACAAAACAGAATTTCCAAAAGCCATTTCACTTTGTGATCTTTAAGCTCTGCTTTTAGTATTAATTTTTCCAACCAGAAATCATGGCTGCGGAAGAACTCTTGGACAGGAGAGATTCCAATACTCGCCTCCTGGAAGAACTCAAAGCTCTGAGCCAAGCTCTACACCAGTCCCATGTCTCCACAGCCGGGAGAGCTGTTTCTCTGGCGCTCCCTCGAACTTTGGCTTCCTCTATATCATCAACCGATCATGTTGAAATTGACCCGGATGAAAACGAAGACGAGCCTACCACCAAACCGCGATCCAGACGCGTATCCTTGTCTCCATGGCGTTCGCGACCGAAGCATGTTGATCACCAGGAGCCCAAGGGTCAAACAAAGGCTCAGAACCCTAAAGAATTCACGCTGTTTGATGAGAGCACAACGTCTGTAGGGAAGAAAGGGATATGGAATTGGAAGCCAATCCGAGCCCTTTCCCATATTGGAATGCAGAAGCTGAGCTGCTTGTTTTCTGTTGAAGTCGTCGCCGTTCATGGCCTCCCGGCTCTGATGAATAGCCTCCGGCTCTCTGTTTGTGTGAGAAAGAAAGAAACAAAAGACGGGGCAGTGCATACTATGCCATCGAGAGTCTCTCAGGGAGCTGCTGATTTTGAAGAGACCCTCTTCATCAAGTGCCATGTTTACTGCACTTCAGGCAGCGGAACACAGCTGAAATTTGAGCCCCGACCATTCTTGATCTACATGTTTGCAATGGATGCCGAAGGGCTGGATTTTGGAAGGATCTCTGTGGATTTGAGCCGCCTTATTATGGAATCCATGGCAAAGAGTGCTCAAGGCACAAGAATTCGGCAATGGGATGCAAGTTTCAATCTGGCAGGAAAGGCTGAAGGGGGAGAACTAGTCTTGAAATTAGGATTTCAGATTATGGAGAAAGATGGGGGGAATGGGATATATAATCAGGTTGATCGATTGAAGGCAGGAAAAGCCTCACCTTCATTTGCAATTGAGCAATCAAAAACATCCTTCAGCATACCTAGTCCGAAGATGACTGGCAGAATGGAAGTTTGGACTCCCTCTCCAGCAGTAACAACAGCAGACGTTCGAGGAATTGATCACTTGAACCTCGATGAGCCAGCAGCAGCACCTTCTCCTCCTGCCTTACAAAAGCCCAAAGAACCAGTGTCAAAAATAGAAGATCTTGATATCCCTGAATTTAAGGTTGTGGACAAAGGAGTTGAAATCCAGGATGTGGAAGAACCCAAGGAGACAAACATCACAACAAAAACAAAAGTTTGGTCCAAGTCAAGTGAGGATGTTAAGGAGATGGTACACGATCAGTTCCATCTAACAAGATTGACAGAGCTCGATTCAATTGCTCAGCATATAAAAGCTCTTGAATTTTTGATGGCTCTAGAAAATTCAAGCAGAAGTTGCAGAACTGATGAAACAGAATCTCAAAGGCTTGACGAGGAAGAAGAAACTGTGACAAGGGAGTTCCTTCAGACGCTGGAAGATGAGAAAGCAAGTGAATCTGAAAATTGTCAATTTGATTTACCGGAAACTTCAGATGCTGAATTGAAGGTTTTTCTCCCAGACCTGGGCAAAGGATTGGGATGTGTGGTTCAAACAAGAACTGGTGGGTACTTGGCCGCCATGAATCCTTCAGATGTACCCATGGAAAGGAGAGACACCCCAAAGCTTGCAATGCAGATGTCAAAACCCTTCATTCTTAGATCACATAAATCCATGAGTGGATTTGAAATGTTTCAGAGAATGGCAGCTATTGGACTTGAAGAACTAAGCTCAGAAATCGTGTCCTTAATGCCCATAGATGAACTGATGGGTAAAACTGCAGAACAGGTAGCTTTTGAAGGCATTGCATCTGCAATCATCAATGGAAGGAACAAAGAAGGCGCCAGCTCAAGTGCTGCTCGTACTATTGCTGCCGTTAAAATGATGGCAACTGCAATGAGCACGGGCCGAGTGGAAAGGATAACAACAGGAATATGGAATGCGAGTGAAGATCCACTGACCGTTGATGAGATTCTGGCATTCTCAATGCAGAAGATTGAGGCCATGTCAATTGATGCTTTGAAAATTCAGGCAGAAATGGCTGAAGAAGATGCCTCTTTCAATGTCTCCCCATTCAGTTGGACGATGGCAATAGAAAGTAGGCAAGATCCAAATTACCCTCTAGCTTCTGCAGTTCCACTTGAGGATTGGATTAAAAACAGCAACACAGAAATCTCTAGCAGTGAGCATGATGATCCAGCAGCCATCACACTGGCTGTGGTCATCCAACTGCATGATCCACTACGGAGATATGAGGCAGTTGGAGGTCCTGTTATAGCATTGATTCAAGCAACGCATGCAGATAACAATGGCAAGGAATACGAGGACAAGAAATTCAAAGTCATCGGCCTACATATTGGGGGCATGAAAGTTACAACAGGACGAAAGGAGAACATGTGGGACACAGAGAAACAGAGGCTGACTGCTATGCAGTGGCTGGTAGCATATGGTATAGGAAAAGCAGGAAAAAAAGGAAAAACTCCACACCTAAAGGGGCAGGATTTACTATGGAGTATTTCATCAAGAATAATGGCAGATATATGGCTCAGATCAATAAGAAACCCTGACGTGAAGTTCACCAATTAATAACAGCCTTCAGGGCTACCCAAAAATCCATAAGGAGAACTCATTCAATTGTTTCACTTGCAAGTTGTATCCAGAACATCCAGGCTAAAGCTTCTCATAAAGCAAGAAGCAGCAGCAGAGAGGCCGTGAAGAGTAGAAATTGTCAGTACATTGTATTGTCTATTTCTCGCAATCACGGTAAAAAGATCTACCGCATAAAATATTGATGCAATTGCAGGAGAACTTTGCTCAACATGGTTAAAATGCTAATGGAATGCAATTCGTGTACTTATGATCTTAGAATTAGATCATATCCTCTGTACAAAAATAAAACAGGAGTCTTTATGAATATGCATGAGGGATTTAGATGAATATGTCCATTTTTATATAATACCACTGTTTTTCCCTTTTCTGATAACATCTATAAATTCAACAAATGAATAGATATGATTAAGGAATAAAGGACAACTGGGGAAACAATCTACGTTGCTATAGATTTGCAGTTTTAACAAACAAATAAACAAACACAAAAACTACATCCCTAGCACGGGCGAATGGCTTTCTGCCCATGCTGTCCATCCATTTTCCTGAGGATAAAAAAAAATAAGGAAGAAACTCTTCCACTAAGTAAAACTGCAGACAATTCAGGAGATCTGGGCTTCAACCAGAACGCTGACTAAGCCAGAATCATAAGAAACCTGCACATTTGAGGCAGGATCGAGAAAGGCTCCGTCAATGATACAGTTAGTAGTCTCTTCCATTTCACTGATGGCAAACTCCAACATTTTGAGAACTTCATCCATTTGTGGATGGTTCGTGTCATTTACTGAGAAAACATGCACCCTGTTATTAACCTCAATCCAGCTACAGCCAGGGTTCTTCTGGATACCCTTCTCTCGCATAATTTTTCTTACATTCAATACACCTTCTAATTTGCCAGAATCGGAATACATATTGGACAGAAGGACATAACTTCCTGATTCTTGAACATCTAACTCCTGCAATTTGGACACTGCATATTCTGCCAATTCTGTGTCACCATAATTACGGCATGCAGCAAGAAGAGCACCCCAAACAATGGCATTTGGTATATAAGGCATTCCTACAATCACATTCTTTGCTTCCTCAAGCAGCCCGGCCCTGCCAAGAAGATCTACCATGCATGCAAAATGTTCATGTCTGGGGTAGATACCATGATCATTTGTCATGCTGTTAAAGTAATGGCGCCCTTCTTGCACGAGCCCTGCATGACTGCATGCCATTAGAACTGACATATAGCTTATGTGATCAGGTGCGCATCTGGCATTTATCATACTCTCATATGTCTCAATCACTTTCCTAGCATGACCATTTTGAGCATATCCACTGAGCATCGAATTCCAGGATACTAAACTTTTTGTATTGATCGATTCAAAAACTTTATATGCGGCATGAATCTGTCCACATCTCGAATACACAGTGATAGCACTATTTGCGACAGAAACATCCAAACCAAAGCCAAACTTCTCAGCTTGAGCTATAATTTGTTTTCCCAGTTGCAATAAAGCAGAATCTGCACAGGCACTGAGTGAAGTTGCAAAAGTAATCCAGTCTGGTTTAATACCTTGTCTTAACATCATAATATACATCTTAAGGCCCTCTTCCCAAAACCCTTGCTGTACATATGTTGCCAGCATAGAGTTCCAAGTAATGATGTTGCGATCCCGCATTTCATCAAAATATTCACGAGCTTTGTCAACATCACCACTCTGAGAGAATGCAGTGATCATTGCTGTCCATGAGATTATATCTCTGAGAGGCATTGAGTCAAATACGATGTTTGCATTCTGAACATTCCCACATCTGGCATACATACTAATGAGAGCATTCCCTACAGGAATAGAGGACTCAATCCCACTCTTGACTGAATATCCATGAAGCTGCATCCCGAGATAGCTTTCCTTAGAGCTTAATCCAAAAACAGTTGCAATGGTGAACTCATCTGGAGCTAAAGGGACCTTTCTCATTAGGTTGAATAGTAGTAAAGCTTCCTCTTGACTCCCAAACTGTGCAACCCCAACAATTAATGAAGTCCATGAAACAACATTCCGTTCCATTAAGTTATCAAAAATCCATCTCGCAGACTTCAAGATTCCACATTTCGCATACATGTCAATCAAACCACTGCCCGTATAGACATCAAGGCAGGATTCAATCCTCAGAATCCGAGCGTGCAAATGTCTACCGCAGTCCAAATCGTACAAGCTTGCACATGCACTTAGAACACTAGCATATGTCATTGAATTAGGACTGAACCCTTGATTCCACATCTCAACAAACATGTCAAGAGCCAGTACCCCGTACCCATGTTGAGAAAGCAATGAAATCACAGTATTCCATGAAACAATATCATGTTCAGGCATCTGATTAAAGAAAACAAGAGAACTAGCAACGCCAGATAACTTTGAGTAGCCATAAATCATACTATTCCAACAAAACAAAGTTGGATTCGGGATCCTAAAAAAGACTCGTTCCGCGAACTCCACAGCACCACACTTAATATACATATCAATGATCGAAGAATCGACGGAGTACCCATTTGCAAAGCCACATTTCTCCACCAACCCATGCAGTTGAATTGCCAATTTAAGGTATCCAAGGTTACCGCATGCCTTCATGGCACAGGTTAGAGAGAACCGGTCTGGAACATCACCCATCTCTCGAACTATCGAGGCGAGTAAGCTTACCGTATGCCCGGGTTTTCCGTTACTAAAATAAGCTGACATCATCGAAGTCCAGGAAACAGAGTCTCTTTGAGGCATTTCATCGAACAGCTTCTCCGCTTCAGCAATTCGCCCATGTTTTCCTAACCCGTTAATCATTGTATTCCAAGTAAAAACATTGGGAAAACCAATCTCGGAAAAGACTCGACAAGCATCGTCTATTGAATCACAATTTGAGTACATGTTCAATAAATGGTTTTGGAGGAAAACGGAAGTGTACAGGCCAGAGTATATGAGCTGGGCATGGAGTCTGCGGGCGACGGGTATAGACCGGAGCGCTGCGCAGGATTTCATGGCCTCGTAAAACATCTGGGATACGTCCATGTAGGATTGTTGAGATGAAAGGTCGAGGCAGAGACGGAGTTCCGAAAAGGGATCTTGTTGGTAAGTGACGAAACGAAAGACAATGGAAAGTGAAAGGGGAAGGGGAAGGCCAAAAAGGTGAGAAAGATAGCTCGACGGAGGCCATGAGAGCTTTACTATCATTCGAGAGTGCGACGATCTCACTTTCGCGGGAGGATCTCATTTGGCTACCGCCACTACGTCGAGCAAAAGCACTCTGAACTCCAAAGGAAGGAGGACGCTTCGATGAATTGAACGAACGACAAGGGCAACAGGCTCCGTATAAAGACAGGGAATCAGAGGAAGATTAACGACGTAGTATAATTATAAGGTAAAAACGCAGGGAAACTGAGGAACGCAAACAGCGTCGTCCATGGAGGGTTAAAAATGTAAAACAAACTTATATATTTACTACTAAAAGATTGTGTTATCGAATTACTTTTTTTAATTATTTCTTATATACTCCAAGACATAGCAAAGACCAATGTAAATCAAATTTTAAGTACAAACCTACGGGGCACATTATCCGAAATCCTCTTGTGGGTCAAGCTATTGCTATTAAACAGGAAAAGAGGAAACCTGATTCTGCTATTCCCTCAGCTGTTCCTGATTCTATTGTGACATCCTTCAACTCTTTTGCCATTCTTCAAGAAGCAGTAGCTGATGCCAATCAGACTCAGCAGAAAGGCCCCTGACATCGATTATAATAAGAAAGAACGTGATATTGACTAGAATGCTACTGTTCAGCACCTTAGAGGGCGAGTTTCATTGCGAAGCTAATCAGAATGTTAATGAGAAACTAAATTCTTTCTACTCCGGTGTCACATGTCCTGATCATTTTATTGATACTAGTTCCTCAAAACCATGTTAAGACAGATGCCTTTGTGGGAGGGACCGCTTCTAATCTTAGACTAGAGTATCAAAGAATTCAGCACCCAGAACTTCAGAGTTCTGATTCCAAGATTGGTAAACTGAGGAAGGCTATAAGTAAATTGAAGTTGAATTTAATTGAATCTGAGGCCAAGGTTAATTCGGACTCCATTAATCCTGCAGCTTGGCAGGCTAACTCAAGAGGTGCTAGAGTCGTACGGAATCAAGCTGAGATGCCATTGGTCCCTGTCAGTGGTGAGAGTATGAATCAAGAGAGCAACAGTAGGAGCCTGAAGTCCAAAGAAAATATGGTTGATCTTTTGGGGAGGTCTGGCAGTAAGGGATTAGGATCATAGGATCCTTTGTTAAAACCTATTCTCAAAAAGCAAAAGGGGTTTAAAAAGAAAAATTCTCCTTCTCCTGATCCTCATGGTTAGCATCGCATATTGGAATATCTGAGGACTGGATAGGAGTATTAAAGCCCAGGAGGTCAAGCATTTTATTCACTCTTTGAAATGCGCTATTGTTGGCCTAGTTGAAACCAAAGTTAGAGAATGTAATGCTGCCAAGATAACCAAAAAACTAATGCCCTACTAGAATTAGGAAATGAACTACTCTTTGAATTCTTCAAGGAGAATTTTGCTTGGATGGGACTTTAGAATTGTCAATCTGGATATCTTAATTAAAAGATGATCAGATTATTCATCGTAAAGTTTGTTCTAAGGCTAATATGAAAGCCTGCTATGTGTCCTTTATTTATGTGTTACGGGCCTTATTGCGGATAACATAACTGACGCCAATCGGCCACCGACGTTGAGAAGAAGTCCCCGAAGCATTCAATTTTCGAAACATTTCCAGGATTTTGTATAACGTGGATTTTTAATGCTTTTCCCCAAATACCCCACAGACTCGTACATATACGCATACATATACCACATACATATACACATACATATAGGCATACATATACCACAGCATACACGTGGTTGGTTTCCATTCGTTCTATTGCATTCTGTTGTGCAGGCGTACATTTAGGGGATGTGAGTGATTAATTGAAGGGAAGGAAATTATCTTCTCTCTTGCTCTCTCTCGAACCTTCTCTGTCTCCCTTCTGAATCCCTTCCCCTTCTCCCAATTTTTCCTCAGTTTTTCCCTAGATTCTCCTTCGCCAGAACTTCCCTCCCCTGTGTTCTTGTTAGTTTGCATTTTTTTTGGTGCAGACAGCAGATTCCTCGATTTCAGAAGGGTCGAACGAATCAGTTTGGTGCTCTCATTGAGAGTATGGCGGACGGCATGACGACCCGATATCGATCATTGGAGGAATCCATTGCCAGCCTCTCACAAGGATTGGCAAGTGTAGGCAGCACGGTTCAGCAGCACTCTGACCGTTTCGACACCATCGAGGGCGTAACCGGCCAGGTTCAGCAACTTCAGCACTCCGTCACCGATGTTCAGCAATCTGTCACTGATGTGCAGCAATCTGTCACCGAAATATGCCAATCCCTTGCTCGACTGAAACGACATACCTTCTCATCTTCAAACGCACCATTATTACCCACCCCGACCTCATTCACAAACACGACCCCTGTAACCCCTCAACATTCGAACCAAACCTTACCTCTGGTACTCGCAACGTCACCACAAACACAAATCTCTTCCCAGATCCGATTACCCAAGATGGAGATTTCCTTTTTTACTGTCGACAATGCCATCGGGTGGTTGTTCCAAATTGAGAGGTTTTTCTTGTACCACAGCACACCTCCAGAGCAAAAACTCACGATCGTCGCCTTTTACATGACGGGAGCGGCCCTTCAGTGGTACCACTGGATGCACATGACACGCCAGTTGCTTTCTTGGGAGATTTTTGCCAGAGATCTGGAACTCCGCTTCGGACCATCGTCTTACATGAATCACGAAGCCACCTTGTATAAGCTCCGGCAGATCTCCACGGTGACGGCATATATGGCCGAGTTCGAGTCACTGTCTACTCGAACACCAGGTTTGTCCCATTCTAATCTGCTAAATTGCTTCATCTCGGGGCTCCGGGACGATATTCGGCGGGAGCTCTTCTTGTTGAAGCCCGCCACGCTGCCAGACGCCATTGGTATGGCCAAGCTGGTAGAGGA
>JAOVVI020012563.1:0-12186 GCA_028571085.2 Nepenthes alata | reverse complement strand
ATTCAATATAACAGCCATCACCAGAATTAAAACACATCCCAGCAGGAAGGTGCCAGAATCTACACACGATCTGCTGGAAACTCTTATGGTGACAAAACGTAGAAGGAATAAGATCAGTCTCTTTGACCGTTACAACCAGAAAGGCGCTCATGCCTACACAGAAAGGGCAACGATCCCCAACAGAGCACGGGTATCATGCCCTTCTGGCCAAGACTATAAAAGCCCATTTAAGATGACGCTTTGAATCACACATTCTCTTGCCCATAAAAGTTCTGAAGCAATCACAAAACTCTCAAAAGCTCCAAGATACACGAGTATCCCAATACACTCTCTCTTTCTGCTACTAGTTCCCAGTGAATTTAATACTTAAAGAATCTGCTTCTCACGAGCCATAACCACTAAGCCACTCTCTCTATACGAGTGCACCCTCCCACTTACAAACCTTTTTCTACATTCCTTACATCAACCTTATAATTTCAAAAGACCGATTATTGACTTGGGTGTCGGAGTATTTTCAGTGAGACCAAATTCTGCCGTCACCTGATATCTTGTTTGAAGTTGTGGTTTGTAGGACTCAAAGCTCAACGAACGGAGATCGAAACCCGACGGACAACTTGACCAAAATTTATTTAAATTTGGATCTAAGACGTATCATATACCATCATCTATGATCAACTATGTTGTCTTCAATAATAATATTGCTCAGAAACAAAACCCTAGCTTCTATAACTCGCCGTCTGTCGATCTGTGCAAATGCATATGGATTTGCTAATTTGCTGGATGTTGCTTGTTCTTGTTAGTATGCTGTAACTTGATATGCTGTTGTACTCGTGGCTGATACATGGCAATGATATTTTCACATGTAACTGGTACGGCAGCTTGTTAATCGAACATGATGATATTTCAACAACAATTATCAAACCAAACCTCTAACTTATACACGCAATAATGAATTCATGAATGCATGCTAATACAGGCCGAGCATAAGTATTTGTGTGAGGAGAAAAGAGCATGATGCAGTGAAAAAGATGAAGAATGAAGAACTTGAGACTCTGTCTCGTGAATAGAATGAGGAAAACCTTAAGCTAATGAAGCCGGAGAGAAAATAAAAAGGCTTTTTGAAAGTTGAATATCAATGCGGGAGAATGTTATGAACAAACAATACAATGACATGAATTTGTGAGTATTTTTACAATGACTGTGGCATGTTGGTTTCTGTCCAATTTAAACTTGAAAGAATTCGAACCTAAAAATCTGCTACTGGAGAAGATTATTGAAAATATGCTGCAAGAGTAGAAATATCAAATAGAAGATTATTGTAAATGTATGCTTCGATCTTCACTCACTCCTGCTTAATTGACAAGAACTCATGTAATTTATCTGAGAGGTTAATAAAATAGTAAGTGACTGTGTCAAACATTCAGTAAAATATAAAATAAATCAATGAATATGCACAATTTATATTTATAAACATACTAGAAGGAATTGATATCATAATCAAATGCAATGGCAAGAACATGGGTAGAAAATCTTACTTGATGCATTTTCAGTTTTTATCTTATTTTTTTCTTAATTTTAGTCATCAAAATATACTTAAATCTTATTTTTTTAGGAATCGGGACCGATAGATTTTACCGACTAAAAAAATAGATAATTAAAATTTGGGTTATATATGTTCCTATACAATCAAAGGCAATATACTTCTATTCTAAATCGGAATGTGGGCCACCTTTATATAACCCTATAGATGGAGCCATATGTCGCTTCTTAACCCTCGATTACATAGGTTTGGATATTAGTTTATCACAATAATATATTAAGACATGTCAAAATATGCTATTTGTTGAACCATAACCTTAATCCAATGTTTAACTTAGAAAAACTCTGCACTTTCTTTATATTTTATAATTTTCTCATTTTGAGGGAAAATATTCACAGTTCTTAGATATAATTATAGAGTTTTCTTTCAAACTTCATAAATCCATACTTATTATTGCCAAAACTTAGCTATGATGAAATTTTAGAACATGAAAAATATATATTTAATAATTATTTAAACATGTAACAAAGTTATCCACGAAATTAAACATGTAGAAGTATAATATTAGATTTTTATAACATAAATTGCAAAAATCGGCCTATTTACACATTGTCCATAAACTTAGAAGTGAGTTTCATGAATTTTCTTAATGAAATGAAGAGAAAATTGACATGGATACACAAAATAATATCATAACTTTAAAAATTAAGATATGCATGAATATCAGTTATCATAACTTCAAAAATTATGGCATGTATGAGTATAAAAATAAAAAATATTTAAAAAATCAGTAAAGGTACGACAACAAGAGAAGGAAATGCTCAGAGTACTCTTGTCTTTTCCTGATTTATCTAAATTCTCACTTCGATTGGCTTGATTCAAGTTGTTGGAGCATTCTCCCTCTTTTACTCTCTCTTCTCCTTAGCTCTGTCTCTCTCTTCCACTCAAAAGAGACGCAAAAATGACAACTTTTCAAGCGCAGGGTTCCTAAATATTTAACTGATACTCGAGCACGGGTCAAACGCACATTAGAAGTGAAGATTCTACTTTTTGCGCCTTAGGTGCTAATTGAGCTAGCCTCGAGTGGATACGTTCTAGATTCCACGCCTAATATGCACCTCGGGTGAGCATTAGGCAAGCCTACAACGCGTGTGTGGTTCTACCCTTAAGGTGCGCCTTAGGCCTACATTTGGCGTGTGAGCTATCCGGGCTCATATTTGACTTTTTGTGCCAAATTTTTACATCATCTAACCTTAATTTTGATTATATTTATTTAATTAATTATGATTAACATAATTTAAAATTCAGGCCTTCTAAAAACTCTAAAATTAAGATAAAAAATATAATTATTTTCTCTAGAAGTGAAAAAATTAAGAATTATGAAAAAATATAAAAATTTTTTAAGAATAAGCATTTGGCCATAGTTATTATTCAGTGAGTAATATATTATGACATATTTTAATATATTATAGTGATATATCAATTTTTAAATTTATCATCAGCGAGCGAGAAGTGACATTTGGCTATATTTATAGGGTAATATGTAAACAGTTCACCTTCAACTTTTTAATAGAAGTGTATGGTTTTTGGTCATGTGGGAGTATAGACAACTCGAATTTCAATTGTTCGCTTATTTAGTAAGTTCTACTGGTTTTAGATATTGAGCAAAATTAATTTTCAAGATAATTTGATGATTTATAAGGTTAAGAATTAGATAAGAATAATCTAAATCAATATAGTTTACCGAAAATAGGCAGGTAGATGTGAACAACAGAGAACCTGTAATGTGAAATATGTATTTTATATTTTTTTAAGTTAATTTTAAACATAATTTTTATTTAAAAGAAATTTAATTAAAAAAAAAAAGGAGATGCATGTTTTTTTTTCTTTTTTTGGATAAACTTTTTCTTTTTTTAAATATAAATTTTATTTAAAAATATATATAATACATGCTTTGTCTTGTTGGATCCCATATTCAAGTAGACGTGATTGTGTCTTTCCCAATCCTCCAGTTGGATATCAAAAGCTGCCATGGCCACATTGTTTTCTTTTCTGTGACAGAAAAATGATCGTTTCTCTGCGTTCCATCATGTGGCTCTTTCCTCTGTTGCTTTCTCCTACGTTATACTCATCATGCTTCCGTACCTCACTTCTCTCTCTCATCTGCCTTTTCTTCCATTTTACACTTTTTATGCACAGATATAATCTATTTTTATAATTATAATATTTTATCTATTTATTTATTCTTATATTATTTAATTAATATAAATAAATAAAAATATTATAAAAATATTTTTAAATTATTTTTCATTTTATGTCCCCTCTATAATTTGACATTTTAATATTTTTTAAAAATATTAATTCATACCCGTTGTTACGTCCGGACTCTTCGAGATCCGAGCAACACAAGTTTGTTTGGAGTGTGGAGGAGGAGAGATTTGGGACAAGGATTTTACGTGGAAAAACTTCCTTTTAAATGAGGAGAAAAAAATTACCAGGCTCTGAGGTCTGTTAAAATACTTCACTATGTATGAAAGTTTTAAGGAGTGCAAATTTTAGAAATTCCTTCATTGTCTCTTGTTTTGTGTTTCTCTCCTTAGAAAGTTCTCTCGTTGGGAAGTTGTGTCTCCTTCGTTCTTTCTTGTTTGAAAGGTGGGAAGTAGATTCAAGTGTCAGCCAGAGTTTTTTGTTTCGTCGAAGTCGAAATCGGAGTCCGAATCCCTAAGGCAAGAGTCCTTGCTGGGTATTTATAGGCGAAATTGGCCGTTGGGATGAGGAGACGTGCCAGCTGGCGAACGGCTGAGAGGCTGCCACCTGTCCTACTAGATATGCCAAATGCATGAGGGGTCATCCGTCCGCCTACTTTTGTGTCAGAAGTAATGACGTATGCAGTTGGCACGCCGCTGGCACCTACTGGTAGGGCATGAACGTGTCAGGTACGAAGGCCGTAAGCGTCAGTCCTGATTTGACCAGACGTGCTCTGTAGAGGTGACGTCTTGCAATGGTTGCAAGTTATTTGAAAAGTAGCGAAGTTGTTTAGCTGGCACTTTCGGCCACGTATGTGATGATCCTCGTTCTTGGGTGGCGTGCCCCCCCCCCTTTGTGAGCTCGCGGACTTGTTTAAGGATGGGGCTCTCGGATTTTAACCGCCCTAAGAGGATCTTTGAGAATCTTCGGCTTCTTGTGAAGGGTCCTCGGGTTCTTTTTTGACCTCTCGGACTGTTTTGTCGGGCGCCCATAGTTACCGTTAGTTCCTTGCGATGAAGGAGAATTCTCGGGTTTGCTCGGTCAGTTTAGCGTATGAAACTAACTTGGACTTTTTATCTTGGGCCCTTTCTTTGGGCCTAGTTTTATGGGCCCTTATATTGGGACCTAACACCCGTATTCATATTCTTATGAAAAATATACATGTCACAATATTAAAAATAAATCAGTATAAAATTTATTATATAAATATTTGGTAAATTTCTTTTAAAAAACTATATTTACATGGCAAATATGAAAAACCTAATAAACATATGAGGACAAATAAAAAAAATAATAATTTATACTTATTTCTCACTTGTTCTCGATTTTGTTGAGTCGTGGTAAACAAAGAAAAAATATTTATTTATTTTTATTAATAAAAAAATATTCATTTTCAATTCTATTTTTACCTAATTATATATTTAAATATTATTTATTATATTTACTACAAGCCTTTCTTGTTGGACTTCACTTTCTCTTGGTAATCATATTTTCAAAAAATATCTAATTATATATTTTTTGTTACCAATGAATGCTACGCTGCTGTTTATTTAATATATCTTAGGGATACTTAATATCTCATATAATATAATATTTTATCAATTAATCAATTTTATATAAATTAATATGAGTAATATTATTTATATATTTATTTATTAGTATGCTTACTTATGTTAAAGTTATCAAAAAAATATATAAATTTGACTTTATTTTAATTTTTTTTCTTTCTCATCTCTCGCACTCCACCCCAATTTTAATAATTTAAAAAAAAATAAATATATAAATATATATATATATATATATTATTTTTCAGATAAATATTTATTAGTAGAGGATAACATAATTGTGTGCCCTAATCTAGAAAAACTAATATAATAATTAGGAGACTTAATATAATGAATCTAATTATTAAAGTCAATATTTAATGGTAAAACTTTGTAATTATTAAATAAATTTAATATGCATTTAATGAAATATTATATTTTTTAAATATTTATCGATACAATAGAATAACACGATACCCTTACTATTTTTAAATAAATTTTATTAGAGCAATGCAATATCAAAGATTATTATATAATATATTTATAATTTTTTTTATTTTAAATTAAATTAATCTTCAACTAAGTCAATAAATTTAGAATAATACATACAAAAATATAGTTAATGTAAATATTTTATCTTAAAAGTAAAAAAAAAGATTTATTTTAAAATTTATAGCTGAAAATTATAGTGGAAAATATTTTTTATCATTATTGTTATAAATTTATGTGAGCAAATGAATATATATTAATTTCTTTTAAAAATATCATAAGCAAGTTGTTAATTACTTTCCTTCTTTGACTGGCCAAAGATTGGATTGGGGAAACACTGAATCAAATCATGAATGGATGGGATTCTGATTCCCTCCTCTGTCACACTCTTTTTTTTTCCCTTTTTTTTTTGGGGTGTTGTTTAAAGCAAAAGTAATTTATCAATGTTTAATACATTAAATTATTCTAAGAAAATGTAATTAAAATTGAATTTGAATCAAATTACATTGGTGTTACCATTTTAATGTGTGTTTTGAATCTAGGTTTATTCAAAAGAAATTTGATTATAATTTTTAGATATTTTTACTCAAATTTTACACACCATAAATAAAAATAAAAAATTTAAATGATACAATAATTATTCTCTGAAATATTATCCGACACTTTAGGCAATTTTTTGAACACATCCATTGAAGTTATTCCCCTTTTTTTGGATAAAAGATAGATGACAAATAGGAGAAAATGAAAATGAGATCAAGGGACTTGGTTCTAAAATATTTATTCCCCTTTTTTTTGGGAAATTAACTTCTTTTCTTCCTTATCACTGTTATCTTCTCCTCTCCTTTTTTTTTTGAATAATGGGTCGCTATCGGTTCCTTGAAAATGGTTCCTTAGCCAGACCGTTGTCTCATTTAAATAGAATGACAGGTCAGGTATTGACCATTTCAATAATAAACTACATTTATTTTTAATTTCAGATATAAAATTGTGGTTAATTATCTTAGTTTTGAGTAATTGAGCGACAACTGCCTAGAAGATGAATCGCAAGTTAAGCGACACGCGACCATCATTTATCTTTGTCCATTTCTTTTTATTTAATGTTAATTTGGCATTTGATTGGCACGGTATTAAAATTTTTTCTTAATTGGACCCGCACGTAATCTATTTACATTCATGCTCTCTTCCTTTCTGTTTATAGACTTGTTAGTTCGGCTCGCTTCTACATTTAGTTTTAGCCGGATCTAATACTTGCCCCTAACCTCAAAGTCTTATTTTGTTTACTCGAAATTATATTTTTGTTGATTTATTTCACATGTTATTAAAAGGCCATTTTGTATTTTTAATGGTATAATATTTTTTGAAAAAATTACTAATTATACATGTAATATATATGCTCAAAAGGGAGAGAAATTCTTCATTGAATAAATGAGATATGTAGCCTTTTGTCTCGGGGCAAATGAGAGATGGGGACTCTATATAGGCTTTAATTTGTAACATTTGACTAATATTGCGAGCTTAGCTATTACAAGCTATTAAAGTGGGTAATAAACTTACATCAATATAAAGACACTATATGCATTATTTTAACTCTAAAGTTTATGACAGTGCGGCTTTATATTTGACCAAGATTTGAATCTCATCTCAGTTTCTTCTGCTAATTATTCACATTGTAAATTTTAAAAAACAGTAATAAATATTTTCTTTTCGAATGAAAATAAAATATCACTTTAAAAATTAATTTGAAAAAAGAAACCCAAAACGAAATTTCATATTCTAAGATATCTCGCGATACAATAATTTGATTAAATTGAAAAATTAGTGATGGTTTGTCGAGCCTCGCTTTTTTTCGCATCTTAAGATGAAATACCCAATAATCTATTTTTTTGTATAAATAATAACAAATAAAAGAACAAATTAGAAAATTTGAGAAAATTATGCATAAATTTATCTATTTTAATGCTAGATATGATCTATAGGTTAAATAGAGTTAGAGAACCATAAAAATTACAAATTTTCTAAAATATAGTGACAGAATGAGTTATATTTATTAAATATATATATTTAATTCACTCCATTTTTCATATTACAAGTGTCAAAAATCTTAATATAAATCGAGTTGATCCTGTAAACTAAATGGTTGGACTTAAATAACGGAATAAGTAATTTTTTTACTAGTCTAATTTTAATGAATCAAGATAATTGAATTTTTCGATACAAATAGACATTATATGTTCTTGGACTGAATGAGGCAATGTCTAAGTTACCCAAAAATCGAATGCTGATGAAATAATAGCCCATTATTGTAAGGCCCGATTATAAGGCTTTAACATGTCTATTAGTCACGATTATTTATCGCTATTATATCAATCTTGCCTATCATGTCTAAATCTTAAGCAAATTGGGCTTTGAAAGGTTAGTTCTTCGAACTTTAAATTGTCAAAACAAGTAGTTTGAACATAATTTGAGACAAAACTGTTAGCAAATGATGTGGCTAAAATAACCACTAAAGTGAAATAATGAATCTAGTTTATATCTCCCGTCATTTGTATGCTCTGTTTTCGGGACGTGAGATCCGTACTGGTTTCGAGTTTTTAGACACTCATTACTCATTTAGATTGTGTAATATTTGAGTTGGGTATTAGGGACAAAGCCAGAACGCTTAATTTATATCAAACCCTAAATGACCTTTTTTGAATATTATATTAATAAATAATAGTTAAATACTCTAAAAAATTTATATAAATGTAAGATCAATTATCAATAAGAACTTCACAAATATGTAACATAGATATCGTTTATGAACATATAAAAAAGAAGATGAGAGTGATGTTAATGTTTCTATTTTAAAAAATATATAAAAGATATAATTTTAAAATATATTTAAATAATATTATATATTATTTATCTATTTATATTAATAGGATCAATTAATAATAAGTTTTTTTATTTAATTTACTTTTATCAAGAAAAGTATAACTGACTTTGGGAAGTGTGGCAAACACTGTCCAAAGAGACGGCATCTTATCACTGAGGGATGCCTTCTTCTTCACGTGGCTTCCCATATCATCACGTTTACCAATTGAGAGGGGCACTTCGTTTGAGGATGCTAAGAAGTGGGACACAGTCTGTGCCCATATCATCACCCTTGTTTCTTCTTGTTTTTTTTTTTTTTTTTTGATTCCTTCTTTGATTAATGAGGGATTAATTTTACAAAAATATAAAAAGAGAGAATAAACAATCTCTATATTTTTATATATTTTTCAAACCATATAATAGGCCAATATTTAATAAAAGGAGGAGGCAATTTAAATTAAAAATTATAATAACAGTAATTATATTAATTATCTAAATTAAAAAATATTAATCATCGAAATTAGAAAAGAAAAAAAATTCTAATATACAGAAATAATCTAAATTAAAAGATTATCTTCTAATTTTAAAAAATTGTAATATTCTTAATAAAGAATGATATTATATACTTAATAAATATATATATATTTTTGGACACTTCATATGAGAATTCTTTCATATAATTTTAACTAACTTTATTTATTATTTAATTTAACTATATATTCATTTAATTACAGCTAGAGAAGTTATTTCATAAAAAAGTCATATTCATTCAAAAAATTGTCTTTCTTAAAAAAAGGAATTTTTTTTCTTTTTTTTACATTCTAGAATTGACAATGCAAGCGAGCATCATTTGTGTTCGTACGATAACGTGCAGTGAATAACTATATTTATAAAAAGGAGTGAGTAGATCAATTTTGATAATTTTATACGCCCAATTATGATTAAATAAGCTATTAATTAGCACTATTTATATTGCCATATAACCATTTTTTTTATAAAAATATGATAATTAAAATCTTATAAGCATTTCATAATTCAAATCTCACTTTAAGTTAACAAAAACATATTTTTTATGGAATAAGAGGTTCTCCATCTCTTAAATTAGGTTATTAATTTTTAAATAAATAGTATAATTTAATAAATATATTTTTTAATTTTTTAAAAAATAATTAAATTATAATTACTTATCTAAAAATAAACGTATAAATTTAAAAAATAATTTATTTAATCTTTTTAAGAGATAGAGACCTCATTTTCTATACGTTCAAGTAAGATGTACAGCAACTTTGATAACACAACTGGAAATGCCCTCATTTCCTATTGGGCTTTGCAGGCCCGTAGTAATGGGCTTTATGCCCTCTATTGAGATATTATGGGCCTCAATGGCCCAGGAGGTTTTTTTAATTAATTTTGGCTAATTGACCCAGGAACTGACTAACTGTCAGATTTTGTATCCCAATGTGGATTATTTTTTATATGATTTAAAATCTCCAAATGAGATATAATGTATTTTTTTTACTAATAAAAATTATATTATCGGGTCAAAGATATGAATATCGAATAATCTAAATAAAAATAATGTAAACATTTTTTTCTAAGGCTCTTGTTTATTTATGAAGAATACTTGTCAAATGGAATGGAAATTATTTTCCAAATATTCTATGGAAAAAATATTTATAAAAAAAAGGTCACATTTTCTTATAATATTTTGCATTCAAGAAAAAACTAAATTATAACATAAATTGATCAACGTAAACAAAATTTATCGTTATGGTAATTTAAATTGTGATTACAATACTCTTATATTTCGTACTTGGGATATTCAAATGCTTAATCATCAATTGAGATAATTAATATGCAGTGGCAAGATTGATCATGGGTATTTTGGTAATTTCCTTCTATCAGTGGATTTTCATATAATTTAATAACTTAGTTGATTAGAGAATTATAGAGAATAAATATTTATAATTAATGAAGCATAATTAAAAATTATGGTAAGTATTTAATTGGAGGATTAGATGAGAGTAATTCCGAAATTCAATATTTTTCTTCAAACCATAGCTTCCTTGAAAACCCTAGGAGCCGCATTGCATTTAACCTAGCCACCACCTTGTTTGAAGTTTAAAAATTGATTTGTTTATTTAATAATTAGCTAATGAGGGAACAAGGGATCCAGCTTCTCCTTAAGATCATTTTCAACTATTGAATTGAAAAAAATTCAATGATTGAAATTTAAATTTTATATAATAATATTTAAATAATTATTTAAAAAAAATAATTTTAATTTTTAACTTAATATTTAATAAATATTATTATTATAAAATTTTTTTTAAAAATATAATTATATATATATATATTTTTAATCTTAGCCATTAGATTAAAATTTAATGACTATAAGTGGAGAAGTAGGATTCCCAATTTCGATAATGAGGGGGGGTCAGCAGCTTTGAAGGAGCATTAAATTAGCTACTTATGAATTTTGAAATCAAAAATAGGAGGAAAACTAAACAACTTAACCCTAGCAACTTTTCTTTTTTTTTTGTTTAATTGTAAACCCTAGCAAGCGGCTTCTATACTTCCACCATTGACGCACGGAGTGAGAAAAGGAAAGAGCGAGATGCCCAAATCTAAAGAGAAGGAGATCGTGACAAAAGAAAAGAATAGAGAAAGAAAAATTATTGATCGAGGCAAGTAATATTGACCTTTATTGATAACAGCCATGTATTTTTTCGGAGTATTTTGAAAATATTATTTTCAATGACTATTCTTGTATTTGTTCATATTGTTAAATAAAATAATATAAGTAGATAGGATATACACATGTTAGATTAACATCCTTAAATATTTAAGGATGTTTTAGTGTGATATCTAATTGGCGTGTGAGTTAGCATTTTGATACCGTTAATAAATTTTCAATGTTTGATAGACATATGAATGTTACAGTAGAATAATAGTGTATAATCTGTGTTTTGTACATTATGCTTGTAGAAGAACTCCTACTTTATGATACTACAACATGTAATGGATTTATTAGTTTGTAATATAGATATATATTTACATTATATTTCTGTTATGCATAGACTTATATTTGAGAATCGGACTATTGAATCTGGTGTTTGAGAGAGTGTTTGATTTCTAGGATAATCCCTGGAGTAGAAACATAGAATTACAAAGTCGTTCTCATTATTTATATATATATTGTTGTTGGTGTATTGTAGAAGGTCTAAGTAGTGCATTCATTGTATGATCTATACACATTTACTTTATCCCCATGAAGACTTCATTCGGTATTTGAATATTGTAAGTGGCAGTGCTTGAACGCCAAGGATGGTTTCAAACAATTCAAAAATTGCAAGGATTCTTACTTGTTTTGATATAATTAGCTTGTGTTATATCTGTTTATGTTAGTTCTAAAAGCTTGTTTGAATCGCAATAGAACACGTAATAGGCTAAGTCAAGCACACGAACAGCACACACAAACAATAAAGACGAGATTTTTACGTGGAAAACTCC
>JAOVVI020012562.1:0-12186 GCA_028571085.2 Nepenthes alata | reverse complement strand
CATGAAAAATGGGGAACCCATAATTATTGTTTGAGGTATTTATGGTTTATTGTTGATTTTTTTCTCCGATTGGCCTGGTTTGGCTTCACCAAACCCTAGACCCGCGCCCAGCTCGGGTTCTCCCCCTTCCCATTAAATTTTATGTTATTTGTCCCCTAATTATGAATTACCATGTTCGAATTATGCATATACTTCTGTTAGGCATCCTATTTCAAAAAAATTGACCCATTCGGCACATCCAAATGCGCTAAACCGACAATGTTACTGTTCACCCGAGGCAAAATATATATTTTGCATGTTTCCATCGTAATTGATTATTATGTAAGCTACGTCTAATTGTACATATTTAATTGTAAGCTTTGTGAAAATATGTTTCTATTATGTTGTGAAAGCAATATGTCCCGGAGGCCTCTAAAGTGATAATTGTCTCCTCGTGGTAAGAAATTCTAATCTATTCTATACATTATGATATCTATGCATCCAAATTGAATCGTGAAAAGATTTTAATTCGAAGGAAAGATAAAAATCATACAAGTATTTGGAGAAAAATCCACAATGTGTTATGTGATCAAATTGTTCTCCCGGATGGAGATGTTGTGAATAAATTATGATAGGCCTTCCCTCAAATGAATAAGGAATCATGAAACTAGGACAACAGAATTATGTTACGGAGAGTAATATACCTTGGCCTATCATTAGTATTACAGTAGAGACTCAAGGATTATCCTGGCCGCATATTATAGCGGGTAATACTCTTGGCAAACCTTAGGATATTATTGTGGAAGAACAAGGACTGCCTCTGGACCACGGGAGGTTAGGGTATCGTTTTATTAGCCCTGTATACTGGGTTATAGGTATACCGCTATGCCACGTGGTGTTCGGCTTATCTACAGGCATTATATGGATGGCCCCTCCTCTGAGTCGATAATAGAGCTCACGACCTTAGATTATGTAGAGTATTATGATCCTTTTCTCATTCTCCCGCATCTTTAGTTAGTAAGGCTTACTTACTCTGATCCACAAAGATTATTGTAAATCATGAAAAGTGCATAGAATCATATTTCATATCTTCAAGTTTCTTATCATATTACTTCCGTCACGTTCCATGTTTCATTTGAATATGCATATTGTCGATTATTTGTTTATGATGTACTTACTGAGCTATTAGCTCACCCATACTTCTTCTTCCTTCCAAATGAGTATGGACTTATACCCAATGAGTCTGAGTAGGCCGTAGGCGCAAGATAAGCAGCTGATATCGATCGAGGAGCTTTTTGGGACTTAGTTGTACAATTTTATATGGATGACGAATTTGTATAAATTATTTTAATACTTATGGATATTTATGTATGTGATGATGATGAGGATGTATAATTTAATTTTTGATGTATATGATGGATATGGTAACTTCTGCAAATTGTTATGGTTATATTTGTTTACCTAGTGACATCTTATCTAAACAGGCGTCATACCCAGAGTTACGACATCAGCGCCACACGCTATGTGGTAGTTGGGATTTTGTGTATGAGTTGTATGTGTACTATGGATGTTGTATAGGGTTTTGTATTTGGCGGATCTTCATTTTATAGACGGAACCCTACCGGATTTTTGGTAGAATTTATGGTCCTCCACCACTCAGGTTTGACCCCTAACTCAAAGAAGAGTGAATGCTTCATTATCAGCTATGATAATCAATTTCTTGATATTATAAAGAGTATCATCGGTTTCCAAGTTTGTAATCTTCTAGTCCTCTATATAGTGGCCCTATCATCTTGTCCTGCCTTACTATATTTGACTATCAGGTCTTGATCGATAGAATTCCTACAAAGACTATGTCCTAGAGGAATCACTAGCACTTCCATGGTGGTTGCTTTCATCTTATCTCCTCAATTCTTACAACTAATTAGGGCTATAGGAATTCCATCTTTATTTTTCCTAAATTTGTTCTGAATAAAAGTAATTGCATCTATAGGAGATTCCTATAACATGGGCCTCACACGGGAGAGGGGGGCTCTACTAAGGTCAATTGGGATGATATTTATAAGTCCAAAAAGGAAGGAGGTTGTAGCCTTAGGAGCATAATTACATGGAACAAAGCTCTCATGACCAAGCACTCATGGCATCTATTAGCGAGGGTTGATGATTTATTTGGGTGTATTGGATTAAATGTTTCCATATAAAAGATAGATACTGATGGGTCCAATATGGATCTGGGCTGACACCAACAAGGCCCAACCAAAAGCAAAGAGGCCCAACATGTAGGGAAGCCTAGTCAAGTGATAGATCTTGGAGATATGGAGCAAGGCCCACTAGGAGCCTCTAGTTTTCCACCCGTGCCTCTCTCGAAGCGGTTGCAGACTGGTTGCGTAGAAGGCACAGGCATAGAGAATGTCATCTAATGGGAGACGAGGTCAACGCTGGCAAGCTGTGGCACTCTCCGTCCCAATAGCAGGTCAACCAATCTAAGCAAAGTCAAACAAGCCTGTGCCGGCCATGCCCAGCGACGATCCTCGCGCCACCACAAAGCGAGAACTGACACCGTTGGCCACCGTCAGTGCTCAGTGGTTGGAAAATCTAGGTAGGCCATCTATCGCAGGTTCCCACATCCAAGAGTCTCCTCCATGGAGCTTATAAATACCTTCTCCCTCAGCGGAGAAGAGAAGTCCCATTTTTTTGGCTCAATCCGAGACTTGAGATCTGAGATCGAGCCTAACCCTTAGCATTCAAACAAATGAGGAGAAAGAACTGTTTTCTCAAAATTGTCGTCTCAATTCAGCGATCTTAGTGAGCTACTCACAGCAGTGCACGAGAGAAGCACAAGCCTCCTCTGAACATAATATGCACCCTTTACATACTAGTATCTTTGTATTTCCCATCACGTTTACCTTTACGCTTGTGTCTTTTCATCCTCTGGGAAAGATTTCTAACTTGAGTATCGGAGTGTTTACGGTAAAAGAATATCTATTCGTCTTCTAACATCTTCTTCATAGTTTGTGGTACGCATGGTTCAGGTTGAGATACGTGGAGATTGGACCTGATCGGGATCCAGTTGAGATGAGGAATCTGAAGGCTCCCTAATTTGCACGAGAACCCGTACCTAAGGACACATCATTGACGCCATCTGTGGGAATGACAAAAATGTCTAGCCACTTGTTATAACATCTACTCTCCTAATTAGAAGATGGTCAATAATAGAGCGTAGGCCAGTGCACCAGCGAGGGACACTGCTACCCACAATGACAACCCCTCTGTGGGTAGCCGAGCCGGTGAGTAGCCCTAGCCAGATGTGCGCAAGCTAGTAACTGACATGGGTGATATGTAGTAGATGCTTCAGGTACTATGCATTTGGGTTGGCACGCAATGGACAAGAGCTCCTCCCCCAGGACCCCAGACGTTGACCTCTAGATGAAGGGGACACGGGGTGAGGGCCCTAAAAGCGAGAACAACCATGCTGAATGATGCCGGGGCCAAAGCGACCTCAGGCAGCAGGGCCCAGATATCAGTTCAGAGCCTCCCAAGTAAGAAAGGGCCAGAGGAAAGCTAGGAGCGGTGGAATTTCTGCAACTCCGTAGCGACAAGAGGCCCATGACCAGAGGGGAGGGCCATGTAGTATGTGGCCGCCCCACGTGGATAGCCTCTGCGACGTGTGCAACCCCTCAGAGAACTCCAAGCTTCGAGACTTCATCAATGCCAAGAAGAGCGAGTCCACCCCTCGAATAGAGGAGAAGGTGGAGAAGAAATGGCAACACGTGTTTAAGGGGGAAACCGGGCGACAGGCACTCTACCTGAGGAGGTCGCCATTTGCTATGGTCGTTCGAACATAGCCGCTCCCCCTTAAGTTCAAGATTGCAGCACTAGATGCATATGACAGAAGTACGGATCCAATGGATCATCTGGACTACTTTCAGATGCTACTGTCCTTCCATAGAATAAGCGAGGCCATCATGTGTCATTGCTTCCCCCTGACACTCAAGGGGGACGCCAGGCTCTGGTTTCATGGCCTTCGACCAAACTCTATCTGATCGTTTGATGAGCTTGCCGACTTCTTTCTATGTCAGTTCGGCTCAAGTTAGAGAGAAGAGAAGCAGTCCTAGAATCTTGTCCACCTCGCCAGAAGCTTGAGGAGGGCCTAAAGCGCTTCCTAAACCTTCACCATAGAAGCACACCGAATCCCCCAACTCTCAAACGAGATGAAGCTGAGTGCCTTTATCACTACGTTGGAAGCTAGAGAGTTCTTCAAGCACTTGGTTCATCAGCGCCCCCAGACTTTCTGTAAAGTTGAGGCCATCGCTAGAGCCTACATTGTGGTTGAGGATAATAACGAGGCAAAGCATCCTGGATGCATGGACCGACAATCGGAAAATCCAGCCATGGGGAAGAACATAAACGGAGACGGTGGCCACTCTCGAGAACCTCGCAAGCAACCACGGACTGAGTCGAGTGTCTGGAGGAAGTTTAAACCTCTGGCCTTAATGCTTCTAAACGACACTCGCTCAAACATTTTGATGCAAATACAAGACAAGAGATTCCTAAAGTGGCCCAAAGCGCCGAAGAACCCAGAGGCCAAAGACAAGACGAAGTATTTTTGTTTCCACCGGTCTCTGCGACATACCATGGAGGATTGTAGGACCCTGTATAAGGAAATTAAGAACCCGGTCCACCAAGGACATCTCACACAGTTCCTGAGAAGCTCGGGGGAGGCCCCTGAGGTTACCAACGATAAAGTAGAGAGCAACCAAGGAACCGTGTCACCGTCGGCATCATCAGCATGATCTTAAGCAAGCTCGCCAAAAGCAGTGGTTAGGATCGACCCGAGGCCACATCTAGCAGCAAGAGAGCGAGGGTAGGGGTTAGGACTAATTTTATTAGTTTTAGCGACGATGATATAACTCATGTAGCCTCTCCTCATTCCGACCCTCTTGTTGTATCAGCCCTCATTTCAAATGGTATGCTAGACTACCAGTTGAAGCGAGTTTTTATCGATAATGGAAGCTCTCGTAATTTGCTGTATCTTGATGTGAATTTTTAAATTTAGACTAAAAAAGAGCTAGATGAGAGCAGCCGAGAGCCATTTGTACGGCCTGGATAATGAACCAGTGCCCAAACATGGAGAAGTCCAACTAGAGGTCACGATGGGGACTCACCCGCTTACAGGCACATGAATGCTTATGTTCCTTGTCGTTGACCTACCGTCGGTCTACAACGCAATCCTGGGATGACTGTTTTTGACCACCTTCAGGGCAGTGACGTTGATCCCTCAGTTGAAAGTGAAGTTCCCGACTCCATGTGGAGTAGGAGAGGCATTAGGTGATCAAATGATGGGACAGATATGCCACCTATCCCAAGTCACTCCCGCTACTCCTTGTCGACCACCAGAGGATCTAGACTTCCATGATGAATCCACACTGCAACAGGCTTAGTCCAATGAGACAACGGAACTGGTCCCCTTAGACCCCAACAAACTAGAGAAATGCGTGCACGTCAGTAGTTCTCTTTCAACATCGGTCCGCAACCAACTCGTGGACTTCCCCAAGCAGAACTTTGATGTCTTTGCGTGGATTCCAGCCGACATGCCTGGGATACCAATTGGAATAATGGTTCACGAGTTGGACCTCAATCTTGATCATAAACCCGTCAGGCAGAAGCATAAAAATTACTCCGTCAAAAAACTAATAGTCATAAGGGAAGAAGTGAATAAACAACTCAACGCGGGATTCATAAGGGAGGTCCAGTACCTGGAGTTGTTATCAAATGTCGTCATTATGAAGAAAAGTAGTGAAAAGTGGTGGATGTGCGTCGACTTTACCGACGTGGACAAAGTCTGCCTGAAAGACAGCTTTTCTCTCCCAATGATTGACCAGCTGGTGGACTCCACGTCTAGACACTAACTCTGGAACTTCATGGAAGCCTACTCAGGCTACAACTAAATAAGAATGTGCTCAGACAATGAGGAGTAGTATACTTCATTCATGACCGATTAGGAGGCCTATTGCTACAAGGTCATGCCCTTCGATTTGAAGAATGCTGGCGTGACCTACCAGCGGTTAGTGAATAAGATGTTCGAAGCACAGATCGGGTAGAACATGGAGGTATATGTAGACAACATGCTCATTAAAATTAAACTTACTGATAACCACGTCTGCGATCTGGAAAAAACCTTCGAAGTGTTTCGAACTCACAGGATGAAGCTGAACTTGGCCAAGTGTGTTTCGGGGTAACCTCTGGGAAGTTCTTGGGCTTTATAGTATCCTAGCGCGGCATCAAAGCAAACTCAGAGAAAATAAGGGCCATCCTCAATATGAGCCCTCCGTGGACCATGAAGGAAGTTCAAAAGCTCATAGGGAGACTCGCCACCCTCTCACAGTTTCTAGCCAAATTGGCTGAGAAGTACTTACCGTTCTTCAAGGCCCTCAGAGGGATGAAGGCAACCAAATTCTGATGGACAGCGGAGTGCGACGTTGTATTTCAGGAACTGAAAAAATACCTCACCAGCTCTCCACTCCTAACCTCGCCTTCGGAGGGCTAGAAACTTTATTTTTGTTTGGTGGTGTCAGGCACGACCCTAAGCTCGGTCCTCATCTGATAGCAGGGAAATGTGCAGTGGCCCGTGTACTACATAAGAAAACTGCTGATAGACACGGAGCCCCACTACCCTCATGCCGAAAGAATCGCTTTGGACCTCATCTACTCTGCCAGAAAGCTACGACCATACTTCCAAGCACATCGAATCATTGTGCTGACTGACCAGCCTCTGAAGGGGATTTTGCAAAAACTAGAGACATTCAGATAACTGGTCAAATGGGTCATAGAGTTGGGTGAGCTCAATGTGGAGTTCCTGCCGTGGCCAGCCTAGAAGGGTCAGGCCCTCGCGAACTTCATAGCTGAAACTGCGACCCTTACTCTCGATTCCCTAGACCAAGTTAAAAGTATCGGCATCACAAGCACCCCTGTGTGGGCCCTTCACTTTGACAAATTGTCCACACAGGTGGGTAGTTAGGTCATAGTTGTGTTCGGAAACCCAGACGGCACGGAGATAAAATTCTCCTTGGCACTCGGATTCCCAGCAACTAACAACGTAGTGGAATATGAGGCTCTCCTTGTGGGGCTCAGATTAGCCAAGGAGTGCTCGGCAAAAGCATTGCTCGTTTACAGCTACTCAGAGCTAGTAGTCAACCAGATTCAAGAAATCTTTGAGGCATCAAGTCCTTAGCTCACCAAGTACCTAGAAAAGGTGAAAGCCCAGGCCTAGATGTTTGAGAAATTTGAGATTGTGCATATCCCGAGGACAAAGAATTGGAAAGCCGACTAGTTGGCCAAGGCCGCTACAGGGGGTCTTGATCGCAACCAGCATTAACGACTGAGAGCACGAGATGCAATAGGTACCTTAGAGTGACTATTGGATGACCCCATATCGGAGGTACTTGATGGATGGAACGCTGCCGAAAGACCTGGAAGAGGCCAAGCGAATAAAGAAGACAACCGACTGGTACACGATCATCGAGGGGAGGGTATACCGCCGAGGATACTCGACCCCTTACCTGAAATGCCTCTCGCCTGAAGAAGCTGAATATGCGCTGGGAGAAGTCCACCTCGATGTCTGCGGCTTGCACGTCGGAGGGAAGAACCTCAGTTTCAAAAGCATATGACCGGGTTTGTTCTGGCCCATGATGAAGCGAGATGCCATGGACATCATCAAAAGGTGCAAGAGCTGCCAAATCCACAGATCCATGAACCATTATCCACACATGGAGTTGTAGAGCCTGCATGGCCCATGACCGTTTGCACAACGAGGGCTCGATATCCTTGGGCCCATTCGCTTGGCCTCCAGACAGAGAAAATTCCTCATCGTCAATATCAACTACTTCATCAAGTTGGTCGAGGTCACTCCCCTGGCACGTATAACTGAGCAAAATGCAATAGATTTCGTCTGCTAGAATATTAATTTTCAATTTCAGATTCTCAAGGTCATAGTGATTGACAGCAGAACCCAATTCACTGGAAAGCGATTCACCAAGTATTGTATGAGCTTGTGCATCAAATTGGTCCACACGTCCATGGTGTACTTGCAAGCAAATGGCCATGTCGAAGTAACCAACCGGACGCTGCTACAAGGGTTGAAGACTGAGCTCGAAGACGCAGGGGGCTCCTGGGTCGACGAGTTGCTGTTCGTGCTATGATCATACCAGATGACACCGGGGAAACCGACATGAGAGACGCCATTTAGGCTATGCTACAGGGATGAAGCGGTAGTCTTCATCAGGATCGGGCTGCTCAGCCTCTGAATTGAATGCTTCGACCCTGTCAGCAACTCCCAATGGCTTAGGGAGCACCTGGATCTACTCCCAGAAGCCTGTGACGTGGGACGCTTAAGGACAGCGGCCTACTAGTAGCATATCACTCAATACTACAACAAGCGGGTGAAAGCTTTCCCACTCAATGTTAGGGATTTAGTCTTATAGAGTGTAGAGGGGATGGGAAAAACTGCTCACAGGAACAAATTCTCGTTAAACTTGGAGGGGCCATTCCTTGTATCAACGATTCTTCAAAACGTGGCGTATAGGTTGTGCATCTGAGACGGCAAGCTGGTCCCTTAGATCTAGAATGCCATCCACCTCAAGAAAAATTACTAGTAATCCTCGGACATGCCCAGGTAAGGTGTGTGTACATGGTTCGGAGTGCTTGTACATGTATTATGTTTTCGTTAATGAAATTGTCACTTTTATTTTCCTATTTGATTGTACATGTGAGTGCATGCATGCTTGCCATCTCAAAAAGTAAAACGGCCTAGACTGCTCCTACGTCAAGACGACACTTGTCCACCTGTAAAAGAAACATTGGCACTACGCCAAGCGACCCACATGTGATCAAATTTAGAACTTCAGCTCCACGTCGAAAGGGCCGTTAGTGCGAAGCGGCCCACAAGCGGTTAAACTTAGAACGTTGGCTCCGTATGAAAGGCTATTTAGCGGCCGAGAAACCCTGGCCCGGTTCCAAGTGGCCCACATGCGGTTGAATTTTAAGCATTGGTTCCAGGCCAAAATGCCCTTTAGCGGTCGAGAAACCTTGGCCCTGCACCAAGCGACCCATGAGCGGGTGAACGAATAGGTAGGGAGCTTCGACAGCTGCCGATATGACGACCATTAAAATCTTAGGGGGTCTAAAATGGCAAGTGTGCGACAATCTTCTATTGAAGAGGAGAGCACCCTCAGTCAATGACGGTTGTCGGGTAAGGACCACGCGCACATAAGCGACGATTCCCCAGGCGGGGCTGAGCGTTAAAACAGTGTCGTGTGTGCAATGGTTGTGACGGAGTAAATTTTTTTCTCAATAACCTCCATCAATAATAAATAAACAAATGCCCAATAATATAAATATTTACAAAAAATTGGGAAGACTTTTTTTCTAAAATTGGACAAAAACCTAATACATACAACCCATATTTTTCATAATTTGGACAATTATACAAACAAATAAACTTTCACATTCATTCATCAACAAACATAGGATCAACAAAATGCCATAACATCCATGGTTCCAAGATAACATATCCTATCCACTATCCTGGTTCAAAAGGGAAATGCCATCTAGGACCTATACAAATCCAAAAGTAAATAGCGGAAGCAGAACTATATCAATAATATAAACCTGCGAAAGCAAAAATACCATTCTAGTAAAAATATAGAACATGTCATAACCATTAATACATAATTTTCATCCACAATTTAGGTATTTACATTCAAATTAATCAGACTCCCAAAATAGGCTTTGAAGCTCTCAAAATCTTTAAGATAGTTTTAAGGCTTTCAAATGTCTACTGGTTAGGCTGAATCTACTCCTTCACGTTAGAAACTAACTCTACTGTATCATCTGGAGAAAAAAAATAAAAGAGTGAGTCAAAACCCAACAAGGTACAGTAAAAACATGCAAGTGTAATGCTTTCATACAGAATATACGTACAGATAAGTAGGACCACTGTAATATTCAAAGAACAAAGAAGTACATGAAAATAGGAGAAAGCATAACTTTGTATAACATGATTTTAAAATCATAAATAAGTAAAACAGGCATTAGAAATCAGAATCTGGTATCAAATTTTGTAACTTCTGGAAATCCAATTTATTATCCTAAGGACCAACAAGTAGACCCTACTAGTCGAGAGGTTAAAAATCGAGGATAGATTGTGTTTGCTCCACATAATCTAAGGTTAGAAACAGCACAGAATTATCCCTTCTAGCGAGATCAAAACAGAATTATTTCCTGAAGGCAGGCTAGATATAGAATTTCTGCCCCTAGGTTAACGCCCTGAGGAAGGGTGGACCATATATAACTTCATAGACGGAGTTATCCTTGATTACTACCGTAACGTTCAAATGCATGTC
Source organism: Nepenthes alata (assembly GCA_028571085.2). Lineage (NCBI taxonomy): Eukaryota > Viridiplantae > Streptophyta > Magnoliopsida > Caryophyllales > Nepenthaceae > Nepenthes > Nepenthes alata. The sequence goes on along the minus strand of JAOVVI020012562.1, from coordinate 1,807 downwards.
TGAGAACCTTACCTAACCGTATATCAATCCTTGGTCTTAATTAATAGAATCAGAAATATATTTCCACTTATTTCTTAGCTTTTAACTCATTGTTCCTCAGCAGGCTAGTTAGATTTATACAAATAACCTTTTAGATAGCTTCAGAAGTTTACAGTAATTCAACAACACAGTTTCATATAAAGTTTTCAAATAAAAATCAAAGCATGAGTAATAATCTTTCACAAATAAACCTTCACATACCAAGATTTAAGGATTTTAAACACCAAAATTTTCAATTTCCGTTCTAGGGTTTCACACAAAGCTTCTAGACTTAAATCGGACACCAAACGCATGCTTATTCATGAAATCAAAGTCATATATCACAATACATATACAAAATCATGCAATTAAACAAAAAATCTCTAAATTTTTGAGCTAGGGTTGGCCATAAAACATCCGGACGCAAAACAAATGCAAAACGTGAGCCAAAACATAAAATCGATGCCACAATTCATAATAATCACATGTATACACAAAATCTATCCAAGAAGTAATGGGAACCATGCTTTATTTATATTAAACATGGAGTAAGATGATTTTAGAGCATGAATATCATTTTGGAGATAATAAAAAGTAGTAAAAACAGAAAATAATATCCAAAATACACTTGCCTTCACCCAATTTACCATTTTTCTCACTTTAATTGGATGAAAATTGGTGAAGAATCCTTTCTCTTCTCTTTTCCTCCCCTTCTTCCTTCGTGCTGTTGTTGTTCGAGCCCCCAAACTATTCCCTTCTCCTTTTATAACAAAAATGAAATCATTCACTGAGGAAAAAATCGCGCCTGCACTTGAGCGCGAGGCGAGCATCGGCTCCCTGCTAGGGCTTTGCTTGAGCACCACAGGCGAGCAAAGAGTGGGGCTTTATTGTTTCTAGCGCCTGCTGCCGCGCTCGAGTGCGCGGCAGGTGCCGTGCTGCTGTGCAGTAAATCCGTATGCAGCAGCCAATTTTTCTTTTTTTTTTTCACTTCCAAAACTCATTCTTTCATGTATATTTAGCCTCATTTTGATTATTATTATTTTAATTACTGTTAAATTATCATATTTTGGGATTGGGACTTCACAAAGCCATACCTAGATGTGCGCACCATCTCACCGTCTAGGCCACTCCTCAACCGAGAATATCTTTTTTTTGGTAAGTAAATTGTATTAAAAATAAAAGAAGATACACAAAATTTATATTCTATCTCTAAGTGTTTCCAACTTGAAGTTAGAACATAAAAACTAGGGTATCCCCAAATACCATGAAACATGTCATGAAAACAAAACAAAAATACAAGACACAGTCAAGTGTTAAAACAAAAAGATCTAACAAAGGCCTTTAGTATCACCATCGGCCATTAGTCAAACACTCAGTTCTTTACAAATCCCCACCCTTTGGCAGTCAGTAGCGACAAGATCGGCCAAGGAAGCGAAAGTTAATCGTCGGTCTGTAGGTTTCTTAGGAATGGATCTTAGCGGCTTGAGGGATGGAGCTTGCTTCGTTGATTTTACTTAATCTGACCGAGGAGGAGCAATCACCTGATCAGCTAATCCCTGAGGTGAATATTTGCAATTAGCCTTCTCTCCCCTGACTGCAGACGGTAAGGATGAATTTGACAGTCCATCTCTATTACCCATCAATGATTTATCATCATTAGATATTGCATTCAATACCAGGTGCACATGTTCTCTATCTATAACACCGTGATATATTGCATTCTGTCCCTTTGCTACAGTCCACAATTGGTTGACACCATAGCTGCCAATTAAATCTACAGCAACACGCA
>JAOVVI020012560.1:0-12186 GCA_028571085.2 Nepenthes alata | reverse complement strand
TCAATGCCGGACATGGAGTCCACCAACAGGTCAATCCTCAGTAGCAAAAATTTATCCTTCGGACACGCCTTGTCAACGTCTTACATCCTCCATGTTTTGCTACTTTTCTTGACGAGGACCACATTAGACAACCAATTCAGGTACTGGATCTCCCTGATGAACTCGGCGTCAAGCAACTTTCTAACTTCCTCGCGGATGGCAACCAATTTCTCAATGTAGTGGCTTTTTATTTCTGCCAAACGGATTTATGATTAGGACTAAGCTCAACTTGTGGACTATTATTCCATTTAGTATTTCTGGCATGTCAGCAGGAGTTCAAGCGAAAACGTCATAGTTTTGCTAGAGGAAGCCTATCAACTGGTCTCTAAGGGGTTCCGGCAAGGAACTCACAATTCGCACACACTTCTTGGGGTCACCTGGATTCAAAGGGACTCAGTTCGTTTACTTGCCAAATTGGGCCTGTAGTAGAGTGATCTCATTATGGAAGTTGAGGTCTTCAATTGGTTGGTCAGGAGGTGCCTGAGTGACCTAGGACAAGTAACATGTTCGACCAATCATTTGATCACTGAGGACCTCTCCTAAACCGTACGGAATAGAAAACTTTATCTTTAAATGTGGAATCAATGTCATCACCCTGAAGGTGATTAGGTAGGGTCAACCGAGGATGGTGCTGTAGATGGACGGAAGGTCTACTATCAAAAAGGTGAGCATCCTAGAGGTCCTCATTGGGTAAGCCCCCAGTGTGACTTCCAACTAGACCACCCCCTGGAGAGGTACTGGCTCGTTCTCTAGCCCGTATAAGGGTTCCTCGATGGGCTTCATTTGACTCCTCTTTAGACCCAATTTAAAGTATGCATTGAGGTATTGTAAATTTTAAGAACTTTCATTATCGATAAAGATTAGTTTTAATTGGTAGTTTATGGTACCATCCAAAATAAGGGAAGTTACAACCAAGAGATTAGAGTGAGAGTTGTTACATGTGTCATATCTTTATCACTAAAACTAATGGTGTCATTTCTATCTCCTAGCCTAAACTTCTTGTTGCCAACGGCCATCTCCGGGCAATCCGGGATGCTATTCTTCACTGGTCGCATCGTCACCATGTTAACAACCCTAGCTGCCACTTGGTTTCTTGGTTGCTCGGCCTTGTCCTTGTCTACTCTACCGGAGGCTTGTTTGGATCTTCGCAGGAACCGGGCAAGGTGTCTCTTTTAAACCAGATCTTCAATCTCTTTATATAGTATACAATAATCTTTAGTACTATGCCCTGCAGACTTGTGATACAAGTAGTATTTTGATCGGTCTCCTCCATCTGAGTTCTTCAATACTTTTGGCTATTTTAAAATTTTCTCATCCCAAATCTGCAACAAGATGTTGGTGCAAGTTTCATTTAGGAGAGTCAAGTTCAGGGGCCTATACTCCCTTCAAGCGTTTGACTCAGTCCATGATGCTTCCTTGAGTGGTTGTCGTCTCCATTCTCCTTCCTTCTGTTGTCTGGTTCTTTAAAGGGTTAGTCTTCACGCTCCGGTCATTTCACCTTGTTGGACTCTTCGGTGGCTATGCAGGCTCGGGCGATGACTTCCACCTCCTGGAATGTCTCAGGGTTCTAGTGGGCGAGATGTTTGAAGAAGTATCCTGGTTGTAGAGTTGCTATGAAGGCACTCAATTTCATCTCATCAGTTAGCTGGGATACCTTCCGGGCTTCAGAAGTTAAACGGCCCAGGTTGAGCTTTAGGCTTTAATCCTTCTCTACTGAAGGGGCTCAGAAGCCACACGTGCTTCTCCTCCCTTCGATTAGAGGAAAATTGTGATAGAAAATAGTCCACGAGCTCTTGAAATGACCAAATGGAGTCCAATTGGAAACCGTAGAATCAGGTGTACGCATCACCTTTAAGAGTCAGGGGAAAGCACTAGCACATGGCCAAATTGTCAAAACCCTAGAAGCCGAGAAGGGTGTGAAAATGGTCTAGATGGTCCATCGGGTCCTAGCTTCCATTGTAGGGCTTCAGGGTCGGTGTCTTGAACTTGTGAGGCAATGGCTGCATTCGGATCTCTCTAATGAAAGGCAACATCCTCAGGTCGAGTCTATTAGCACTGCCTCGGAACATGTGCTGCCAAATCTTTTCTACTTTCTCTTCCATTCTCGGGGAGGATGCATTCCTCTTCGCATTGAGGAAGGTCCTCAATTTCATGTGGTTCAGGAAGATGCGAGAGGCTGGGCGGCTCTAGATCTCGGCAGCCGGTTACTGTAGGAGATTTTTCTTTATGTCGGGGGCCTTCTATCGGCACAGGAGCACTGAAGGTTCCACCGCTTAGGGCTATCCTCCCGAGTTGCGTAACTTAGGCCACCTGCTAGGTGAAATGGTGCCCTGTCGCTCAAGGCTCCTTGGGCCTCGAGGTTGTCAGGCCGATGGATTTTCTTAGCAGGGTGCTTCTTCCTCTTATTTCTCTTCTTAGATGTTATAGTTTGGGAGGTATAGGAGGGAGCCACCTTTGAGTTCTCATCCAACTGCACGCAAATGGTCTAGACATATTTAAATATGTCGTCCATTTGTGTCGTGAAAGTATGTACAAAGGGGTTGGGACGCTCATCCACACGGTACCCCAGGGGGTAGTTCCCACATGAGGTGGCATCTCTGGCCAGAGCACTAATTTGAGCCCGCGTGTTTACCATGTTGCTATTTACATGGATGTGGTAATCATACTTTTCAATTATTTTTCACAGATGTCACCAATAACGCATCATCAGGTCTGGGTTATTATATGAATTAGGGAGTTATAGATAAGATCTTTGTCTTGGGTCGATCTGAAGTTGGATCGGCCTCTGTAGCCTTAAACTTGGATCTTGCATAGCATAACAAACAAATAAGATGTCAAAGGATTAATAAGACTCACTTCTTAGTATATCCTCTGACGTTTAAGTCAGTAATCTTTTTATGAGAAAAGAAAGATCGAGGACGCATAATGAGAGTGCTAATATACATGCAAGGGGACTGAGCGTGATACACTTAATGGAAGCTTCCTTAAGAGAGAGAAATGCACTCGGAGGGGAGCATCTTTGTAGTATTGTTTGTGGTGTATCTGTTTCGTGTCATGCCCTTCTTTGCTATAGTGAAGGGATATTTATAACGTTGGTAGGCAGTTTGAACTTACCTACCTGGTGACAACCATCCACTGAGTTGCCCAAATAGATAAGAAAATACCAGTTGGTGAGCGATTTTCATAGGTTTCTTCAGTGGCTAGAAGTGGATTGTGGGCCATTTTGACTAGGCCGAGGAGCTCACCTGTTCGTTTGGGTTGACTGGGTTAGTTGGGATATTTAAAGTACCGATTTTTAAAATATGGTAATTATGAGTAGTTGAATTAAAATAAGTGAATCGAGGTCCAAGAACACGGAAGAAATTGGATCGAGAGGCCTGGATGACCAAAATTGACAAAATCGGGAACCTGCGTTGGTAACCTTGAAAAGTTTATCCATAAATGAGATTCAAGTTTTAAATTATGATAATCGTGACTTATTAAGCTAATATAAATCAAAATTAGGGTCAAAGGATGTAAAATATAGGGTTAGAAGGGTCAAAACGGGACCTCAGATGGCGCATGTGCAAAGCTAGCTCACTGCAGGCCTACCCCAGGCCTGACCTGCGCCCGTCGTGGGCTCGAGCCCCCTAGCCAGCACCAATTCTAGCATGCTGGCACCCAATTCTAGCTCGAGTGCCCGTCTGCGTATAAGCCGCTTGCGGGTTTTTAACCATTATTTTCACACGGATTGGGGAGAGAGGGAATAAGGGTGAGAGAGAGAGAGCATGAAGGAGAAAAGGAAAATGGAGGAATCCGAGGCTACTGAGTCCGATTTTGAGCTCAAACTAGTTAGAGAGGTGATAAATCGGGTCAAGACAAGTATACCCATATAGTTTTCTTCCGTTCTTTTTAATTTTTGTTCGATCCCATTCAGGTATCATTGTCCTGATACTTGACCCATGCCTGAAATTGTGATACACATGACTCTGGCATGCATATAAATAAATTTCATGTCCAATTTCATAGATTTTGACCAGTTTTTACTCCGAAACCTAAACCCCATGCCCGGATGATTTTAGGCTCTGATTTTTGGGGCTTTTACAATAATTTGCTTTAGGATATCATTATCCATATCCTATAAATCTTAATTTATTGATTGGATATCCAATTTCATAGTTTTATGTGAAAATCCGTTCGTCGGAACCCAAAGATGCGCCCGGACCACGTTTAACCAAGTCTAATGCGTGATTTGACTTTAATTATGATTTACCCATGATTTAAATATGAATACCTATTGGGTGGGTGATTGATTTCCAAGTTTTGATCCATTTGGTGCGTCCGGGAGCCCTAACTGGTGCGCTAGCGCTGTTCAGCCAAAATTAATTGGGGATTTTGCATGATTCCATCTTATTAAATTGGTAATTGATCATATGAAATTGTATATGCCCAATTATATATTTCAAAAATTACGTTATGTGTATTTGTGAAAGAATTATCGTTCGGAAGCTCAAAAGTGTCAAATTAAATTGTGTATATGCTTAAAGTCATGCAAAGATTTAAGCTCTATGTAAAAATTATGAATGTATACGGAAGGAATGCCACAATTTATTTTATGAATAATCCATTCTCTTGGTGTGAGAATTATGTCAAAGAATTGGGTGGACTTTCCCTCAAAGATTAAGAAATCATGAAACCAGGACCACAGATTTATATTTAGAGGGTTGTATCCTCTGACATACCATTGATATTACAGAAGAGACTCAAAAATTACCTTGACCACGTATCCTGGCCACTTATTAGAGCAGGTGATATCATTGGCACGCCTTAGGATACTACCGTGGAAGAATGATGACTGCCTCTGGACTGTGGGAGGTTAGGGAGCATTTTATTGGCCATGTATACTAGGTAATAGGTATTCCACTCGCCACATGATGTGGCCTTGTATAAGGCGAAAGTTTGCTACTAGACATTATATACGTCGTTCGGCCTAGATTATGTGGGGTATGATGATTATTTTCTTGTTCTTCCGCACATTTAGCTAGTAATGCTTACTAACCCTACTCTGTAAAGATATGTAATTATGCATAATTTACATCTTGAACTAAAGAAGGATAAAACGTGAAAAGTTAATTGTATTTTCAAAGCATGTTTGATCACGTCTTATATTTACGTATCATCATTATACTCGTATATCCTCTTCTGCTTTATTTTGATTATAATGTTTATTGTCATGACCATATTACACTTATTGAGTTTTTGGCCCACCCTTACTTCTCTTTGCCCTCAGTTAAGTACAGGTTTATGCCCAATGCGGCAGGGTAGAGGCTAGAAGATGGCTTAGCACGGGACTTAGAAGATTATATTATGGATTGAAGTCTGCCGGGACTTATTTCTGTTTATGGAGGACTTTTGTATATGTATTTGAGGATTTTGTATATGTTGTATATGATAAAAATCAGATAGTATAGTTCGCTATGTATGAATGTATATGTTTATACTTTTGCAGGTTATTATGGTCTGTATTAGGTGATCAGTGACATCTTTCTATGTCCGACGTTGTGTTCGGATACACAACGTTGGAGCCACAAACTCATTATTGGCATTTGGATCATGTGTAAAAGATTGTGTGATTGTCTAGTTGTTGTGAAGATTTTTAGATGGATTATTTGTATTATACAGGGAATTGTATAGGGTTTTGTATTAGCTTAATGGTTGTATAACAGACAAAATTCTACCAGATTTTTGGTAGAAAATATGGTCTGTCATAATTGGTATCAGAGAAAAAGAGATGCCTTAAGTTTGATTTGAATCTTATGCGAAAGTTTAGGTTAGATTAAATCAGATCGAGTAAGTTAATAGAGGCTTAGGATAATTAAGTTAGACCAGATAGTTTTAGTTATCCTGATTGGCTAACTTAGACTAGAACCAAGTTAGGGATAGTGATTAAGTTTGGTTGTCTAGCTTATGTGTCCTAGTTAGTGTCTAAAGCGTGATCTAACCTGTGTGTTTTTATTTCAAAAGGATAATAGCGTTAGCCCCTAGACAAGGGCCTACTCGTGGTGGTGGTCGATGGCGAGGTCGAGAGGAAGAAGTTCTTTGGAGGCACCTTAAGGTTTGAATTTGATCGATGCTGAGCTATTGTTTGAGTACGCCAACATCAATTCAAGGCCTAAGTAGTCAATTTTAGCTCAAAGTTTAAGATTAATCAGCTCTGGGTTGAAGTCCTCATGCTAGTAATTTGCTAAGAATGGATGCTTGAATATGATAATCAAGTGTGATGGATAAGACGGAATCGATGGCTTGGGGTTAGTATAACTTAGAGTCACTTTTGGTGTAAAGAATCTAAGGATGTTGATTTATAATCGATTTGGTAATGATTAAGTGCCTAGATTTTAGGTAGCTTGGATCCTATAGAGGTTGAAATATGAATCTTGAGGAATGAGATGGTGTCTACGGTTATCTAATGCTTGGAAAGAGATAGGGTGATATTGCCCCATAGAAGTTTGAAGGTGAAGTCAACCTTCGGTGGTTGACGTGAAAAGAGTCATGGATCTCGAGGATAAAGAGATATCGTAGGATATTTTGTGGATGCTCTATGGATGAATATTTTATTTCGGTGGGATTTTGGGAGCATATCTCAACTGTGGATAGTTTGACCGCATGGTTTAGGGTTGTCCATATTCCACGGGTCGGACGGGGAAGTAGTCTAGTCCATTGAATCAAGGTTCTGCAGTGATAAACTATAGAGGTGTCATCTACCGTGATAGAAGGTGAGACTCCCGGATCTTAACATTTTAATATATGTATTATTTTAGATTTCCGAATCTATATTTTGTTTGTATTTCCTAAGTTTATTCATTATTCGGGGATCATGGATTTTATACTAGTTGCATCGAGGTCTGTGACATTTTCTTAGGTTCATAAATATGATTGGTAAGGATGATTTGATTGCCTTGTAGTGTTAAGGTTTGATATGATATTAAGGATGTCTTGGTTGATGAATCGCCATGTTAGCATGGATTATGTCGGTAGGATATGATACTTGCGTTTAAGTTATGAGGTTTTGAATATGAGGCATAGTTGATCAAGTAGCAACAAATTAGTATCATTTTGCCTATAATTCATTTAATAAGGATATATGTCAAGTTTATGTAGCATGTGAGACCACACTTGGAAGTCATCTTGTAGTCATTAAAACGTTTTGGCTGTGTAAGTCATTGATGATGCTTCTTAGAGGAGAAGATGTATCTGATTTGTCTCTGATAAGTAATTTGTGGTTGTACTGGAGACGGTACCAATATTCTTGAGGATTCTGAATAGAATCAAGAAAGCATTGATCAGGTGTCGCTTGGGAATGCTTAGGACATCTTAGATGTGTACGATGAACCGTGGAGGTTGCTTGTGGATTTTTGAATTCAAGTGTTCGGGAGATTAACAATTTAATAAGCAAACACTGTGAATGAATAGATGAATTGTTTGACCTTTTGCCAATGTGTGGTACCTTCGAAGACTGATCTGCAGTTGGAGTTTCATCAATTAGAGATGAATAGGAGTTGTGCTAGTAGTAGCATTAAGGAATTAAGACACGGTCGTTACTAGTCCGGGTAATACCGTTTGGGTTTGTAGATCCATTGGCATATTGTGAATTTTATGAGTTGAATCTTTCGGCCATATTCGGGCCATTATTGTGATAAATCATCGTTAGATTAAAGGAATCATAGGAAGTGTGAACTATTTTGGAGGACTGTGTCATGGTTTTGGAAGACCTTTAGCCGTGTGTTTGACTAAGGCTAGAGTGTGAGGCTCGGTAAGGGAAGATATTGTGTTGGGCATGCGAATTCTTTGGTAGCATGGGAGCAGTCCTATAGAGATCTAAGAGTCTGCTAATTGAGGAAACATTGATCGATGTCCGCAGTTCATGTGACTTAGAAGTGATTGGTACCCATCAGAATGGGATATGTGGGGATAATCTTCTAGGGTTGAATGGTAAATTGTCAACCATGTTATTTGAGTTGATCCCTGATGGATCAAATATGTTGGGGTAGAATACAGCACTTTTGAGGAAGGTTTAGGATTATACCTTTCTTGCATCATTGGTGGGTGGTTACCCCTTTTTATAAGTGGGGGAGAGCCCATGATCGGAAAATTGCTCCAACCATGGTGGAGTTTGCAATTGGGGTCGTTGCTTCAAGGGTTTATAGGTTTTGCTTAAGGACCGTAGTGGTAAGTTTCGGTGTCCTTCAAGAAAGGTATATATTTTTACTGATAATTAGATGTCAGGATTCTTCAAATTGGGTATGGTCTTGGTGCATCATAGGAGTTATTGTAGAGTGAATCTCGAGTAGCTCCTAATATCTAAGAGAAGGAGAATTGCCTTCTAGGTTGTGAGGTCAGGGAATTATGACATGAGGAGCCCTCACCGTTTTAGTTTTGAGGTTGTTAGGGCAGCAAGAATTAGGGAAACCATTTAGTTAATTGTGAAATTGGCAGGCTAGGGTAGACCATTTATAGTGATTTGGATGATACATTTGGATAAAAAAAGTCGGCTCGCCAGTATGCCGATGGGATGATAAATTACGAAGTATACAAGTTTCGAGGTTTTGGTGGTATCTTGTGTCGGTACCAAAATTTCTAGATGACTATTTCAATTGTGTTCTCTAGGTTGATGGTAATCTTATGATTTTGAATTTTACCTTAGTCGTATTGATACCCTTAATATTTTCCTTTGGTTCTCAACTACAAGGTAACCTAGGTGTCTGATATGAATCAATAGTCATAAGTTGCATGAGAATTTTGTTTTAGTGTCCCGAGGAACAATTAATTAAAGTAGCGCAGTATAAGCATGTGGGCTCCTAGTCCAGAAATTTCGGAATGAGATTAAGGTTCCAAGTGAATGACTATTCTCGAGGTCTAGGAGGTATCAAGGTAAGAACCTATTGGTTCGTATGTGATTTTGTATTAAGTTGGAGAGGCATTCAATAATTGGGCTTACCTTTGAATTTGGATGTATTATCGTGATGTCTCACATGTACTGATAATTGAGGAATGGGTTTGTGATCAGGGTGTAATTATTGCGGGAGATTAAGAATTTGTCTCTTGGTAAGGTTTCCATCTCAATTTTAAATAAAAAGTATTAGATGTTAAGAATCAGGATGATTCGAATGATTAAGGTTCTTTAGGAAAGATCATCACATCAAGGATGTAATTTGGGATCGTAGAGGTGAAATCTGAAAAGACTATCCCCTATTGTTAAGTTTTAAGGTTTGTTAATTTTTGAGGACGAAATTTCTATAAATAAGGGAGAGTTGTAAGGTATTGGTTTTCAAGATATGGTAATTATAAGTAATTAAATTGAAATAAGTGAATCGAGATCCAAAAACATATAAGAAATTGGATCGAGAGGCCCGAATGCTCGAAATTGGTAAAATCCGAAATTAGCATTGTTAACCTTGAAAAAGTTGATCCGTAAATGAGATTTGAGTTTTAAATTATGATAATCGTGACTTATTAAGATAATATAATCAAAATTATGGTCCAATAATGTAAAAATTGGGTTTGAATGGTCAAAACGAGACCTGGACGGCACGTGTGCAAAACTGGCTCGCTACAGGCCTACCCTAAGTTTGACCTGCGCCATCCGTGGGATCAAGGCCCCTAGCGAGCACCAATTCCAGCATGCTAGTGCCTGAAGCGCGCTCGCCGCGTGTGGGCTTTTAACCGTTGTTTTCACACGGTTTGGGGAGAGAGGGAATGAGGGAGAGAGAGAGAGCATGAATGAGAAGAGGAAAATGGAGGAATTCGAAACTCCTGAGTCAGATTTTGAGTTCGAACTAGTTGGAGAAGTGATAGATCGGCTCGACACAAGTGGACCCATACCCTTTTCTTTCATTTTTTTATTTTCGTTTGATCCCCTTCGGGTGTTATTATTCTGATACCCGATCCATATATAAAATTGTGATACCCATGACTCTAGCATGCATATACATGAATTTTATGTCCAATTTCATAGATTTTGACCAGTTTTTACACCGAAACACAAACCCCATGCCCGGATGATTTCAGGCTCTGATTTTTGGGGCTTTTATAATAATTTGCTCTAGGATATTATTACCCATATTCTATAAATCTTAATTTACTGATTTGATATCCAATTTGATGGTCTTATGTGAAAATCCGTTTGCCGGAAACCTAAGATGCGCCTGGACCATATTTAACCAACTATTTCAAGTCTAATGCATGATTTGGCTTTAATTATGATTTACCCATGACTTAAATATGAATACCTATTGGTTAGGTGATTGATTTCAAAGTTTTGATCAGTTTGGCACGTTCGGGAGCCCTAACCGGTGCACTGGCACTGTTTAACCAAAATTAATTGGGACTTTTGCATGATCCCATCTTGTTAAATTGGTAACTAATCATATGGAATTGTATATGTTCAATTATATATTTTGGAAATTACGTTGTGTATTTGTGAAAGAATTATCGTCTGGAAGCTCCAAAGTCACGTTTGACCCGATGTGGTATGGATTTTCTAATCGTTCCAAAGTGTCATGTTAAATTGTGTATATATTTAAAGTCATGTAAAAATTTAAGCCCATAAGAAATATAAAAATTATGAAGGTATACGGAGGGAATGCCATAATTTGTTCTATGAATGATCCGTTCTCTTGGTGTGAGAATTATGTCAAAGAAGTTTGGTAGACTTTCCCTCAAAGATTAAGAAATCATGAAACCAGGAACACGAATTTATATTTAGAGGGTAGTATCCCCTCACATGCCATTGATATTACAATGAAGACTCAAGAACTACCCTGACTGCATATCCTGGCCGCTTATTAGAGCGGGTGATGTCCTTAGCACGCCTTAGGATATTACTATGGAAGAACGATTACTGCCTTTGGACCGTAGGAGGTTAGGGAGCATTTTATTGGCCCTATATATGGGTGATAGGTATACCACTGGTCACGTGGTGTTTGGCCTTGTATAAGGCAAAAGTTTCCTACTAGACGTTATATACGTCGTTCGGCTGTAGATTATGTGGGGTATTATGATCATTTCCTCATTCTCCTACACATTTAGCTAATAAGACTTACTGACCCTGGTCGTAAAGATAAGTAATTATGTATAATTTACATCTCGAATAAAAGAATGATAAAACGTGAAAAGTTGATTGTATTTTCAAAGTATATTCGATCACGTCTTATGTTTACGCATCATCGTTATACTCGTATATCCCTATTCTGTTTTATTTTGCTTATATTATTTATCGTCATTATTATACTACACTTGTTGAGCTTTTATCTCACCCTCACTTCTCATTACCCTCAATTGTGTACAGGTTTATACTCGATGCGGCGGGGTAGAGGCTAGAAGATTTCTTAGCACAGGACTTAGAAGATCGTATTATGGGTTGAAGTCTGCTGAGTCTTGTTTCTGTTTATGGAGGACTTTTGTATATGTATTTGAGGATTTTGTATCTGTTGTATATGATGAAAATCAGATAGTGTAGTCCGCTGTGTATGAATGTATATGTTTATATTTTTGCAGGTTATTATGGTTTGTATCAGGTCGTCAGTGGCATCTCTCTATGTCCGACGTTGTTTCGAATACACAATGTTGGAGCCACAAACTCTTGAGGATTTTGTATCTGTTGTATATGATGAAAATCAAATAGTACAGTCCGCTGTGTATAAATGTATATGTTTATACTTTCGCAGATTATTATGCTTTGTATCAGGTCATTGGTGTCATCTCTCTGTGTCCGACGTTGTGTTTAGATACACAACGTTGGAGCCACAAACTCATTAGTGGCATTTGGATCCTGTGTAAAAGTTTGTGTGATTGTCTTGTTGTTGTGGACATTTTTAGATGGATTATTTATATTATACAAAAAATTGTACAGGATTTTGTATAAGCTTGACGGTCATATTTGTAACGACCCAAGCTCGGATCCCCGAACCCGACTCGTACCGTCACGGAGAAAATCTTAAGTCATCCAAAATCATCAATTACGCGTCATCAAACAACTTTAATAAATTCTATAATATCATTTAATACACAATCCATAGTCATCATAAATGCATCATCACATAAATATCTATAATAATGACAAATAACTTCAATAAATGACCTAAATGTCAAAAATATCAATCCTCATAGAGA
>JAOVVI020012559.1:0-12186 GCA_028571085.2 Nepenthes alata | reverse complement strand
CGGATACTCCATCTTGGAGGTTTTGTAACCTATTTTCACATAGTGGATTTGCTGTTGCCTCTGCTCCCATGGTTTTTCCCTTCGGTTTCAGAAAGGTTTCTACGTTAAATATGGTATATTCTTTCGGTGTCCATTTTTTCTTGTTGGCTGTCCGTCCGAGTGCTGTCCCTCCGTCCGAGTACCTTGTCCTCTCGGTCGTTGCGCACAGGAGTATTCCGTCCGAGCGCTCCTTTTGCGCCCCAACACTTTGGAACTTCTGTTCCATATCATGAAAATATAATTATGAAATGCCTGTATGCAAGAAGTGGTCATGCTGCTGTGGCAGCCCATGTAAAGATTGTAAATCTGAAATGCCATGCCAGATCCGCCTGTGACATTCCAAAATGAGGCGGCAAAGTGAGACATTTTTTTGGCAGGTGTTTGGAGTTGTGATGTTCAGGCCAAATAAGAGAAGGCATGCTTTTGATGCTGTGTTGGCACTTCAGCAACCATATCAGCAGGTGAAACTTCTTCATATCAGGTAAAATTTTAAATGATATTTCACAGCATTTACAGATTATTAAAGCAAACTCACTCATAAAAAGAGAACAAAATCTTTAGGTTGACTTACCGCAGTCACCTTGGTCCTTGACGCCAGTAACTGCACCCTTCTTCCTCCAATCCAGTGATGAAGGCGCATCACAGAATGTCATTGCCCTGCGCCATGTGCTTCTCAATATATTGTTATTTTTTTGGACGGGTTTCCTCACCTTGGACAAATACATGTCCTTGAACTCCTCGTTGCTCAAATCAGCGAACTTGTTCAATCCCACAATATGGCCTGTTTCTGAATTCCTCTTTGAATTCTTCTCGATCACATATTTTAGATTCCTCTTGAAATTCTCTAGCCTCTTTTCCGCATCTTCGGCGTGCTTGTATACCTTCCCATGCTTCTCCTTCCATTGCTGGAAGAGTTGAGCAATTCGGTCCTCAGAAGCTACGTCTTTAGGATCATAACCTGTGATGGAGTATTTGCTCGGGAGGCCCCAGGAGAGGCATGTTAAAGAAGAAAGCAGCAAGAGAAGAAGCCGTAGCTGGGTGTTCCTGTAACCCATTGCCACAGCAGGGTGACCGTGGTTTCTGATCTTTTTTCGCTCTGTAGTTTATATGGTTGTGAGACAGCTGTTGCACGCCTACCAGTCAGCCAAGGGACCCTTTTTTTGTCCTGTCCTAATAATTGCATATAAGGGTTAGTATGAAGAGATGCCATTGACAGACCAAGACAACTACCCAAAAAACAAAATAAAAAACGAAAAGAAAGAAAGAGACCAAAGTGGCCTTTGAAGTGATTGGATGAGTGGGACTGTTCTCTGTCTGGTATATCATTATGATAAGGTAATTGGTGGTGGATATTAAACATCTCCGAGAGAAGAATAGAGAGCTGGGTTTTATGGGTGCCGATTCACACAATCTGAGTGACGGGGGATTTCTGATCCTTGTACCCCACAGATTTGGAGATAAGGTCGTGATTTGTGAAATAGCTTGTGTGAGTGCATGTTTAAATTAATAATTGTATTAAAGAAAGAAATATATACAAGAAGAAGTGATCCAAATATGAACCACCTAAAAGCCAAAACTACCAAAAGTGATGCCAAAATGTCAGAAGACTATACTATCCAAATATCCAAAAACAGTTTTACATCTCAAAATTCAAGAAATAAAACAAAGTCAGCTAAATATAGAAGGATAAACACTCAAAAGTTTGAAAATATTCATTACGTGAGCATTGAAAGGAAAGGCAAGGAAAAAATATGGTTACGAATGTTGGGTTATGGGTCACTTCCGTGTGGGCCCATGCCCACTTGATGTGGCAGGTGAAGGTGCATATCCTCACCGCATGGAGAAATATCAAGTTGAGCGCGCTAGACGCTCAAGCGGATTTTCCAGTATGGTCGCCGCTCACTGTGCGCCCGCTAGGAGCTTGAGCGGATTTTTCAGATTGTGCCCCGCTCGCTGTGCGCTCGCTAGGGCTCGAGAGAATTTTTCAGAATGTGCCCTGCTCACTGTGCACTCGCAAGGCGCTCGAGCGCAGGCCTGCGCCCGCCACGCACTCGACAGCCGCTCGAGCGCGTGCCGATTATATAAAACGCGCACTTTGTATTTTTAGGGTAATTCAAAATCAATTTTGAGCGCCGTTCTAGAGAAGAAAAAGAGAGAAAAGAGAGAGAAGAAGAGGAAGAATTGAGCCTCCGTTTGGATTTTTAATCAAGTTCCAGTCTTCGGTAATCCCACGTACGAAATTTTTGCTGCTATGAAGAATGTCTGCCGGGTTTTATCTCTACTCTTATTCTTTATACTTCTTATACGGGCTGTCCAAAATTAGTTGATATTGATTCTTATAATCTGGGGTTTGTGTAATCGATCAACTGCTGCTAGTAAAAATTTCAGACTCTATGTCCCATGATTTTTCTCCCTCATTTTATAGGGAGTTTTTCACGTAAAAATTATGTATTTACTATTGATAATTACTTATTGTGTACTTGATATCATCTATCACGTATTTTCTCGCGGTTCAAATAAGCTTTTAATTCTAACAACAAACACATTGGCAGAGCTTGTGTGCATTAAGGGAGGTTGCTTTCTTCAAAAAAAAAAAAAACCCCAACTGCTTCATTTTTACCCATTAGATAAATATCTAATAATTATAATTTTAAAATAATAAAATAATTGTACCCATGTACGATTATTAACGGCCCACATGAAAAAAAAAACCACCAAAGTTATAATGTGAAGTGGATTGGACAACATAGAAGCCCAATAACATGCAGGCCCAACATCCCATTCTTTGAACTGCTCCATCCATTCATTGAATTGTTTAGTCAGGTACAAAATCTCAAAAATCATAACCATTCAAGTTTATTTCGAAGGACTCTAACTACTTCAATTGGATTCCTAAAGCCTTAACCGCCAAATGGTCTTATCCAATATAACGTCAGGGAAACGAACACCCTGACATTATATAAAACGGAAGAACCTCCAAGACGAAGAGGGGACCGAAAAACTAGAATCAGATCACTCTTCAATGAAATCCTTTATTGGGACTATGGCATGAACATCAACTAGACTTCAAATAAAATTTTAACTTTTATTTCTTTCCTTCAAAACTTTTCTCTCTATTTTTGGACAATAACTAATTTGAGCATTGGAGTGCCTTTCAGGGAATAAGCTCCGATTATATTCTGATTCTTGGTTTAATTGTGGTGCGCAGATCTTAGATCACCAAAGACGGAGTGGAGATCAAACTCACAAAGAAGTGTAATCGATACCCGTTACGGATTCGAATCTTGGTACGCATCATTGGCACCGTCTGTGGGAAGTCTAAACAAATAATCGGCTTACCACAACATTCATTCAACCATGGTGAACACTAGAAGCCATACCAACGCACCCAGAGATATAACTTTCCCGAGCAACGATCCTCCGGCAGGTAGCCATGGGGAAAACTGGAAAACGATCTTGATGGAAACCATGAACGATTGAATGGCAAATATGGCAGAAGCATTTCAAACCTTTTGTGCCAAGTTGGGACAACAGAGACAAGAAGCGGCCCCACAAGCAGTTTCAACAGCAAGCAATCCTGTCTCAAAAAGGAGTCGGAGGAGGAGACGCCTAGTAAGAAATATAGAGCAACCTATTGATCAAGTAAGGGAGCATTCCCACAATAGAGGTGAAGGCTGTTCGCGGTTAGAAGGTCGATTAGACTTGAGATCTGAGGAGGAAAACCCTGAGTGTCGCAATCCTCATTATTTAAGGAATGACCGGAGACATCATAATAACCACAATGAAGTCTCCTGCAATATGCAACCCGCTGAAGGAAGTCGTCACTCTAACCAGCCAAACCGTCCAGAGTTGAGGGATTAGCTCAATGAAAAAAGATCAGTAGCTACAGCCGCCCATCATGAAAATGACAGGTTGGAGAAAGTTTGGTAACGCGTGTTCGGTGACAATACAGATAGGTACTATGTATATTTGAGAAGATCTCCTTTCACAATGGAGATTAGGACTTATCCACTCCCGCATAAATTCAAAATTCCTCCATTAGATGCCTACGATGGAAGTGGTGATCCAATGGATCACCTGGAAAACTTTCGTACACACCTGAGTTTTCCAGGTTTGGACAAAATGAGCATGTGTCAGTGTTTTTCCCTGACACTAAAGGGAGATGATCAAATTTGGTGGGAATTTGGTTCCATCGTTTAGTACCAAATTCGATCTGATCATTTAAAGAGTAGCAGATTGTTTTCTGTCTTAACTTTCCTCCAGTATGAGGATCAAAAAACAACCTTGGCACTTGGCTCATATCAAGTAAAGGCCAAGGGAAAGTTTGAAGAGTATTTTGGGTAGATTCACTGCAGAAGCCCAGCGGATTTTTCGGTTTACTGATGAAATTAAATTGAATACATTTATGAATACTTTAGAGTCTAGTGACTTTTTTAAGCATATGACCCACAAGGATCCTAGAACTTTTTCTGAGCAGAGGTCATCATTCAAGCTTACATGACAGCAGAAGAAACAAACAAGGCAAAAAAGTCAAGACGAGATGATCGCTCACAGCATGGATCCGATGGAAGGAAAAGGAGCGGAGATCGTATTAACCCGCATAATCCGAATAGGCAGTTTAGGTTTAAGCCAGGAGTTCGAAGGGAATATAAGCCCTTAAACCTGACCCCACTGAATGACTCTAGACAAAATATTGTTATGGAGATAAAAGAGATAAAGTTTCTAAAATGGCCAAAGCCATTCAAGAACGCAGAGGGAGGTAATCAATCCAAATATTGTGATTACCATTGATCTCGGGGGCACACACAGAGGAATGCAGGACCTTATAGAGAGATTGAAAAGCTCATAAAAAATAGGCACCTCAAGAAATATGTGAAGAATCCATGATAAGTTAATAGAGAAAGAGGAGAAGAGTAGGACCAACAACGCCCCAGGAGCAGAGTAGCAACAAGAGTAGTTAATATGATATCACCATTCCTCAAAAGAAGCACACTATGGACCAGGCAGAAGCTGTAGAAAAAAGGAGACAAAGGGTAGTTGGTAGGAATGATGTAATATCTTTTGATGACAATGATATGAGTCATGTATAAGTTTCCCATTTTGACCCACTTGTAGTAACTACACTCATTTCAGATGGTAAGGTTGAATACTAATTGAAATGGGTCTTCGTTGATAATAAAAGCAGTAGTAATTTACTCTACATGAATGCCTTTTTTAAGTTGGGATTAAAGAAAAGTCAACTTAAACCTACCAGTGGACCCCTTAACAGACTAGACAACAAACCAGTCTCCGTTCAGGAAACAATGCATCTAGAAGTCACGTTGGAAAAGCATCCCAAAGCAGCAACTCATATGCTCACCTTTCTAGTGGTAAATTCGCCTTCAATTTATAATGCCATCTTAGGTCGGCCATGTCTAACGGCCTTTGGGGCAGTAACTTCAATCTTACACCTAAAGATGAAGTTTCCTACACTCTCAGGTGTTGGTGAAGTCTTAGGTGATCAAGTCACTGGTCATTCCTGCTACTTAACACAAGTAACTCAAGCAGTTCCAGAATGGCTAGTTGAAGACTCGGACTATCGGGATGAACTGACGTTATAACAAACCCAATCTGTTGAAATAACTAAGCGTATACTTATTGACCCAAATGATTAGGAGAAGTATGTGCAAGTAGGAAACTCTCTCTTCAGACAATTTCAAGAACAACTTATTTCTTTCCTTAAATAGAATACAGATGTATTTCCGTGGTCTCCTATTAACATGTCTAGAGTCCCGGCAGATTTAATGGTTTGCAAGCTTGGACTTGATCCCAATCACAAGCCAATTAGGCAGATTCATAGAAATCATTCCATAGAAAAACTTATTACAATCTGTAAGGAAGTGAAAAAGTTGATCAACGCTGGATTTATAAGAGAAGTCCAGTATCCTGACTAACTCTCTAACGCAGTACTCGTGAAAAAAAGTAATAAAAAATGGAGAATATGTATTGATTTCACCAATCTAAATAAGGCTTATCTTAAAGACAGTTACCCGCTGCCCAGAATAGATACGCTGGTAGACTTAACAGTCGGGTATGAATTGTTAAATTTCAGGAACGCTTATTCAGAATACAATTAGATCAAAATGAGCCACGAAGATGAAGAGCATACCTCCTTCATGACTAACCAAGGCACGTATTATTATAAAGTGATGCCTTTTGGTCTCAAGAATGCGGGAGCCACCTATCAGAGACTGGTAAATAAAATATTTGAGACTCAAATTGGAAGAAACATAGAGGTCTACATAGATGATATGCTTGTAAAAAACATGATCACATCTGACCACATCCAGGATTTGAAGGAAGTATTCGAGATACTCCGAAAATATCAAATGAAGTTAAACCCAACTAAATGTGTTTTCGGAATGACCTCTGAAAAGTTCTTGGGTTTCATAATCTCACAACGTGGGATTGAAACTAATCCAGATAAAATCAAGGCCACAATAAACATGACAGCACCAACGACAATAAAAGATGTCCAAAAATTAATTTGGAGGCTTGCAGCTCTATCCCGGTTCTTGGCTAAGTCAGCAGAAAAATACCTCCCCTTCTTTAATGCTTTAAGGGGTACAAAAGTAAATGGTTCAATTTGAACAACTGACTGCCATACTACTTTTTAAGAATTGAAGAACTGTTTATCTAGTCCTCCTCCATTGACTTTACCAAAATAAGGTGAAGATTTATATCTGTACCTAGTCATTTCGGACACGGCATTGAGTTTAGTTTTGATCCAAGAACAATCAGATATACAACGGCCAGTGTATTACGTCCGTAAGATATTGGCGAACGCTGAGACTCATTACTCACATGTAGTGAGAATGGTCTTGGCACATGTTCATTCAGCTTGAAAATAACAGTTGTATTTCTAGACTCATAGAATAATCATCCTCACCGACTAGCCTTTGAAAGCAGTGTTATAAAACCTAACATGTCTGGAAGATTAATAAAGTGGACAACAGAGTTAGGTGAGTTTCACATTGAGTTTAGGCCAAGGCTGGCGATCAAAAGTCAAGCCTTGATAGACTTCATTGTTGAAACCACAATCCCAATTCCGGCTACCTCTGTTAGAGATGAAGACACTTTCCAGACAATTAAACTACCCTATTGGACTTTGCACATTGACGGTCATCAACATAGTCCAGAAGTAAAATCAGAATAGTTATGAAGACTCCTGATAGAAAAGAGATCACTTATTCCTTGAGGCTTGGGTTCCCGACCACTAACAACGTGGATGAGTACGAAGCCTTACTAGCTGGGCTCAGGCTGGCCAGAGAATGTTCGGCGAAGCATGTGATTGTGTTCAGTGACTCTGAACTGATCGTAAATCAAGTTCAATGAAGCTTTGATGTGGTCAGTCCCATGCTTAAGAACTACTTGGCAAAAGTAAAAAGTATGGAGCAAAACTTTGACAAGTTGGAGATAATTCATATCTCCCATGCAGATAATGGAAAAGCAGACCAGTTGGCAAAGGCTGCAACTACTGAAAACTCTAAGCAATATTCAAGATGCCCATGAGAAATTCTGGAGACACCAAGTATTGAGGAACATGAGCAAAAAGTTCTGCAAGTTACGGATCAAGAGAGCTGGATGTCCCCATACTGGAGGTATTTGACTGATGAAATTCTGTCGGAGACTCCAAAAGATGCCAAACGCGCGAAAAAGATAGTAGGTTGGTATGTTATTGTTGACGAAAAAATGTACCATCAAGCATACTCAATCCCATACCTCAAATGCCTCACTCCGGAAGAAGCAAATTACGTCTTGAGTGAGGTCCATCTTAGCATAAGTGGATCTCACATTGGAGGCAAAAATTTAGCCTTCAGAATTATAAAATAGGGTGATTACTGGCCTACAATAAAGAAAAATGCAATGGATTTTGTTAAGAGGTGTGAAAACTATCAATTATACAGGAATCTGTTTCATCAACCACCAATCGAATTGAAGACTTTACAAACACCATGTCCCTTTGCACAGTGGGGGTTTGATATCCTTGACTCGTTTCCCGTAACCTCCGGTTAAAGAAAGTTTGTTATTGTGGGGATTGATTATTTCACAAAATAGGTGGAGGCTTCTCCCTTGGCAAAAAAACTGAGCATGATGCCATTGAGTTTGTACGGTAAAGTATTATTTGTCAATTTAAAATTTTAGATGTTATAATAACCAACAATGTGACTCAATTTATTAGAAAGCACTTCACTAGATACTGCACAAGTTTAAGCGTCAAGCTGGCTCATACTTTAGTGGCTTATTCGCATGCTAATGAACAGGTGAAAGTGACTAACAGGACTCTATTGCATGGGTTAGAAACAAAAATCGAAGATGCTGGAGGCTCCTAGGTAGATGAATTGTCTTCAATATTATGGTCTTACAGAACTACACCCAAGGAATCAACTCGAAAAACTCCATTCAGTCTATACTTTGGGACCAAGGCAGTGATTCTGGTGGAGATTGTGTTACCTAGTCTAAGAATTGAAAACTTTGATCCTTTTAGCAATGCTCAGTGACTCAAAGGATATCTTGACCTGCTCCATGAGGTTCGAGAAACAATCAATGTGAGAACGGCTACTTACCAGTAAAGAGTCGCACGTTACTATAATAAAAGGATAAGAGCTCAAAAGTTTAACGTTGGAGATTTAGTCCTACGTAGTATAGAATCCATTGGAAAGATCCTCAACAGAAATAAATTATCTCCAAATTAGGAGGGTCTATTTATTGTGTCAGCCATCCATCGGGATGATACTTATAAATTGTGTAGTCAAGATGGTAAATTAGTACCTAGAACGTGAAATGCATCTCATTTAAAGCAGTTTCATCAATAGCATTCGAAGATCCAGGTAGGCAGTGTAAGTTGTTCATGTAATTATATTATGTTCAGCATCAATGAAACGTTTTGCTTTCTTATGATGTTTGTATTTTTTAATCTGTCCATTTATCTTTATTATTATTTTATTTGAATGTGTGTGCACATATAAAAAATGCATCAAGCCAAATCAGCCTAGATTGCCCCAAAGTTTGGTGAGATTTTTCATCTCACTAGTTTTCTGACCCAAAGGCGGTCAAAATAACCTCAATGCAGTTATCGAGTAGTCTATTAGCGATCAAAAATTTGGATCTGTTCCAACCAACCAAATTGGTTGAATAATTAAACCTTAAGGTGCTATTCAGCATGCATATTTTGACTCCTTTCTTCGGAAACAAGCACCTTCAATCAACCATGACTTGCAAATTGGAGATCCAAATTGTCTACAATTCCAATTTCATTAAAGCCCGGCATCAATAAAGAATAAAGCCAAAGGCTTAGTCGACAAATGACTATTTACATAAAAAGTATACAATTAAAAGAAGTGCTGGTATATCATTAAGCTTGTCATCTTGTACAACGTCAAAATTATATAATCATCCTTGGGAGCTCCCAGGATAGGAAGAGCTTGGCTCTCCAGAATCAGAAGAACCCCGTAAGTTAGATAAATGCTGGACACCTCTATTTCTTTCATCAAAAAAGTTTACTAGAAATTGTGGATCAATCAATGGGGCAACCTATTTGCATAAGTAAACACTGTCTAAAAATCGGGCATTCAACACTTGTCCCAACTCTTCCGGTTTGAGACAAGTTCTTAGCTCAAAATGCAGACATGTGTTTTCTCTCTAGAGATCTTCAACTTGATGGCTAGCATGCTCCAAAGCATCTTTGGCACTCTTAAGTTCTTCATTTTGATGGCTGGCCAGCTCAAGATCTTCCTTGGCATTTCGTAACTCAGCTTGAAGATTGGAGTTTTGATCCTGGAACACTTGTCCCAACTCTTCCGGTTTGAGACAAGTTTTTAGCTCAGAATGCAGACATGTGTTTTCTCTCCGGAGATCTTCAACTTGATGGCTGGCATGCTCCAAAGCATCTTTGGCACTCTGAAGTTCTTCATTATGTTGGCTAGCCAGCTCAAGATCTTCCTTGGCATTTCGTAACTCAGCTTGAAGACTGGAGTTTTGATACTGGAGCTGTTGCAGAACAATATGATCAACTTGAGTGAGCCACAATGGATGATCTCATCTTGCAGTTGGCAAATCCATAATTTCCTTCAATGAAGGTCAATCCTCTTTAGATCCATCATTTTTCATCGTGTGGGCCCACCAAATAAGTAAATGCATGATGTGAATGTTTATATCACTTAATGGATAGGGCAAATTGAATACTTACAGTAAGAAATTGAGCTCTGATAGTAGCTTCAGTCAACGAAATCCTTGCTCCTGTTGCCGGAGTGGATTCAGGCTATCTAACATCAGGGTTAGAGCGAGGCATTGAACCCATGGAGCCCAAAATGAGTGGCCACATAGGAGGATGATCGCTGGCCTCCTCTAGCTAAAATGATGGAGCATTTGGATTAAACGTTGGAGACTCTTGATGAGAAGTCTCCTCTCCACCAACCACTCCAGTTGTTTCCTCTACAGTAGCCTAATAAGTTGATGGCCCTGCTTGCGTGTGCGAAGAGGCTAGCAATAACACCTCTTCAGCGTGGGCATCTTCAGTTTTAATCTGAGGGTCACTCTCGACAGGCTGCCCAACATCAGCCGACTGGCCCATGATTTCAAGAACACTTGGGGGCTCTATAGAAGTTGCTAAAGGGCCCTCACTTGTAACTAAATTGGGTCCTAAACCGATCTCCAACTCTAGCTTCAGACCCGTTTGAGCAATAGAGTCTGAAGTTTGGCTTCCAAGATGTGAAGCTTCTGACCCAGCCCTAGGGAGGTTTGTCTCAATAGACTGTGAAGCTACTCACCTCTGTCGTGATGAAACAACTTTGGCTTTAGTGCCATCAGTTTTTCTTTTGCGAATTTTAGGAGGAGATGGGGCAACAACCACTATTTCTTCTTCACTGGTTACCCATTCAGAAAAGATTAATAATACTTGTGAAAGAAGGTGGTCCCTAACTTTATCGGTGAAAGTATTCGCCCTATCACGAAGAATTTCAATAAATAGTTTGGCAGACCCCTCATCTTGAGAGGTAACCCCACCGGCAAGTAAATCGATGACTCTTCCCCAACTACCAGGAATACCCACAGATAATTTAAAAAAGAAAAATATATCCTTCTAATCCTTAACCGACTCATGGATCAGTACAGAAAGTTTTATCTCCCTTGGAGACAATGAGATCCAGTCACCGCTTTGTACAAACCGAAAGATAACCTTAGCGGCGATGGAGTTGAACTTCAACCCACGAAGACGAAAAAATATACATAGGATGCAAAGGTACCTAATTGCATTCACAAAAAATCTAGCAATGGGAATGCCAAAATCTTTTAGCAACTGGAGCAACTCGTCGACAATAGGGGTGCAAAGACCATTTATGAGGTGAATCACATAAATAGTAACAAAATCCTCAGGAGGAGCGCAAGCTCTGTAATCTTCCCTAGGAATCACGTATAGAATATCTCTAGGTATTCCAAACTGAAAATACATCCTATCGACGTCTTCTCTGGTGAGCACCGATCGAACATCAACAACATTAATGGTGGCCATGGATCGATATTCAATAAAGAAGAGAATTTACTGGAAGGTACAAAGGTTCAAGAGAAAATTAGGGTTTGAAGATTGAAGAGGAAGATGAAAACTAACCTGCAACAGTGCTAGATTTATAGCAAATTTTTTTTTGTTTTGAAAGGGCGCCGCTTTCAAATTAAAAAGAT
Source organism: Nepenthes alata (assembly GCA_028571085.2). Lineage (NCBI taxonomy): Eukaryota > Viridiplantae > Streptophyta > Magnoliopsida > Caryophyllales > Nepenthaceae > Nepenthes > Nepenthes alata. The sequence continues at coordinate 432 of JAOVVI020012559.1, read as the reverse complement.
GCAGAGTTTCGAGGGAAGACATGATTGCAAATTACTTGGAAAATTATCCCCTTTAATGATATGGAGAACAGCACCCAAAGTAAATCATGACTGAATGCTTGCTACTGATAGGACTTCTCTGAAGACCTTTCTTTCTTTGGAGTTTCGTTCTTTTTGGAGATTTTTTTTTTGGAAATCTATTTCTCTGAAAATCTTTTATCATTTCGGAGTCCTCTCTGGAGACCTATTTCTCCGAAGACATTTCTCTCCTTGGAGCTTTGTTCTTTCTGGGGATCTTTCTTTTCTAAAATCTATTTCTCCGGAGATATTTTATCATTTTGGAGACCTATTTCTCCGAAGACCCTTCTCTCCTTGGAGCTTTGTTCTTTTCGGAAATCTTTTTTTCAAAAATCCGTTTCTTCGAAAATTTTTTATCGTTCCGGAAACCTTTCT
>JAOVVI020012558.1:0-10958 GCA_028571085.2 Nepenthes alata | reverse complement strand
AGAAGTGGGCATATTTAGATAGCCGATCAACCATTACAAATATAACAATTTTTTCTCCCGATTCGGCAAGTGAGTAATAAAATTCATAGAAATCGAATCCCAAATTTTACCTAAAATCGGCAGGGGTTGCATGACCCCTTGGAGAGCAATGTTGAGTGGTTTCACCTATTGACATACAACGTAGCGGGTAATATAATCATGGATATCCTGACACATGTGAGGCCAATAGAAATTGGTGGAGATGTGAGTAAAAATTCGTTGAACTCTGGCATGTCCCCTGATTGGTGAATTATGATATTAATGCAGAATTAAGTCTGTCAAGGCAGAATCAGTAGGCACTAGGATTCTATTTTTATAAAAGACCAACCTGTCCCGCACAATATAATGTTCAAAGTCCCTAAGTTGTTGCTTAATAGATGCCATCAGGTCAGCAGAAGGGGCGTGTTTGCTATAGAAGCTACAGAGGGCAGCTAGTTGAGCCATGACGAGTTTTAAAACTACACACAACAACTGGTAAGATGCAGGAGAGAGCCGTGATAGGGCATTAGCTGGCTTGTTCTCCTTGCTCGAGCGATAATCGATTTGAAAATCATAGCCCAATAACTTAATGATCCATTTTTGTTGTTCCAGGGTGTGTATGGTCTAGTTTAACAGCGCTTTAAGAGGCTAGTGATCGGTCAAAATGATAAATTTAGCACCCAAGAGATACTGTCGCCATTCTTTTACAGCCTCTGAAATGACGCAGAGTCCCCAGATGTAAGTGAAGGCTATTTATAATCAAGAACAAAGTTTCCGGCTGAAAAATGTAATAGGCTGTCCCACTTGCATTAATATTACACCGATTCCATCTCCCGGCGCATCAGTTTGAACGACGAATGGCTGGGAAAAATTTGGCATTGCCAACACTAGAGTGGCGACGAGGGCAGCTTTAAGGGACTGAAATGTTGCCGCAGCCGCAGGAGTTCATATGAAGGCACCCCTTCGCAATAGCTGGGTAAGAGGAGCTGAAATTTGGGCATAGCAAGATACAAACCGCTGATAGTACCCAACTAACCCCAAGAAATCCCGTAGTTGTCTCATGTTGGTTGGGGCCGGCCAGCTTTGCACAGCTTCAATCTTAGATGGATCGATGACCACCCCCAATTCTGAAACGAGGTGGCCAAGGTACGCCATATAGGCAGCCACAATTGTAATCTACCGAAGCTTTTACATGGTGGCTTCGTGATTCATATAAGAAGAGGTCCCGAAGCGAAGTTCAAGGTCCTTGGCGAAGATTTCCCACGTAAATAACTGGCATGTTGCATGCATCTACTAGTACCATTGGAAGGCTGCTCCGGCCATATAAAAAGCCGCTACCATCGGTTTTTATTCCAACGGTGTACCATTGTACATGAAAAACCTCTCAATTTGAAACAACCATCCGATGGCATTTTTGCAAAAAAAAAAAAAAGATCTCAAGTTTCGATAAACGAATTTGGGAGGAGAGCTGTGTTTTAAGATGTGTGGCTAGAACCATGGGTAGGGTTTGGGTGGATGGGTGAGAGAGAACAATGGGTGAGGTTGCGAACGAAGTTGAAGTGGGTAACAAAGTAGTGTTTGAAGCCAAAAGGGTGTGTCGCTCAAGCCGAGCTAGGGTTTGTCGCATCCGAGTGATGGATTGCTAGACATCCATGAACGATTGTTGGAAGTGTTTTGTGGTGTTCAAAATGGTATCAAAATAGTCTAAATGTTGGTATACCGTATCGACGACATCCTTTAGCTCTTGCACTATGCCTACGATGGACTCCTCTAGAGCTCGATATCTGGTCATCGTGCTTTCCACCATTGTCTCAATGAAAGCACAAAAAATAATACGATCTTCCCACAACTAAACATCTGCGTAGCGATTCCCTGCACACAACCACAATCAACACATGGAATCAACGGGAAGGGGGAGTTCAGACGGAAGAAACAGAGAGGAACAAGAAGACGTAGAAGAGGTAGATAAAGAGGCAGAGAAGTTTTGAGAGAAGGAAAGGAAGTGGGAAAGTATCTCCGATGCTCTCATTACTCCCTGTCAGGCCCATATACGACTACAGTATTTAGTAACAAGAGAAAGAGAATTGTAAACATAAAATATAAACAGTGTAAACGGCATGTGCAGTAGAACACGTGCACTAGAAAAATAAGAGGAAGGTAATATGCAGTGTATTAATGTTATGCATATGTAGTGTGGTGGTATGTATATAAAAAATAAAATCTTAAACAAAGTCACAAAATCGTCCAGGCAGCTGGATAATTTGTGTGCTTTACCTGGTGTGGTAATATTGTCGGCAATGAGGACGGTAACAATATATTACTTTCAATAAATCTCACCCCGAGGCCCAAGCACAGGCCCAGAATATCCCCGATTCGGAAGCCCGAGCCTCTAACCCTAATTTTACCGTCTGCCGAACACCAGGAGCTTGTGACTGCACGCTACACTCCATTGTTATCATTTCTGAAGTCTGAAGGCAGGCCGCAAACCGCACGCCACACTGGAGGACGCTCTTTGCTCGCTCGTAACAGTAAGGCTTCAACGAAGGCGACATCGTTACTAAGTGCGCCGTTTTTCCAAAAATTTCAACCGAGTACTACTTGGATGTTTGATTTTTTTGTGGTTCTACAAGCTTTTGTGTGTGTGTGTGATTTTATCTGCTTTTCCTTTGTTTTCCGTTTTTTTCCCGCGACTTCAATTCAGGTAAATCGAGTTCTGCGATTGTTGATGTATGATTGACGAGCTTTTGCTCACGGTTTTTTTGTTTTACCTGGTTAGTAAAGATTTAAATGCTTGTCAACTCTTTGTCAAACAATCAGTTCATTTTATGTTCCTGATTGATCCCCTAATCCTTCTCAACCTTTGTTCAGGTTTGATCCTCCAGTTATTCCAATGGATTTTGTACTCCATCACAAGTTTTCTGCTCCTCCTGATATTAATAATCAGACTGCTGATCATCCGCCCCTGGTCGTATTAGCTGCATAAGGTAATCATCCGGGGTGGGGAGGGGACGAGGGTGAAAATGCCTGCCGCGAGGAGAAAGTCTTAATTCAAAAAATTGAATAAAAAACTGGGATAATTCATTTTGAATTTGAAATGTAATTTTTTTCAGATTTTAAATTATCGGGTTTTATTTTTTTAAAATTAATTTAATAAAAATATCTTATTTTATTAGTAATAAGAAAATTTTAACTAAAAAAATAATCATAACTCTATTAATATCGATGTTTAATTAAATGAACGAGAAACTATAAATTATCTAAAATTAAAGAATATGAGTTTTTAAAATTACATAAAACTTACATTATTTATATTTGATTGGTATTAATACATCGATGATTAATTAAATGTGTCGGGTCCAATACCGAGGCCTAAGAAGATCGCAAGCCCAATCCAGCTACACAAGGAGCCTACGCGGCAACAAGTTGGCAAAAAATAATGAACATTCTGTAGCGCATTAATGAGTTGACAGGAGAGAGAAAAAATGAGCCAATGGAGAAACGGTCAACGTTGCGACGACGGCTTAGGCAACTGCCCAACCCCGACTTGAACAGAGACCAAGTGTGGTCAGCAGCGCTCAGGAGCCTCTCCGCCATCGTAAAACGACAGTCGACATGACGGGAGGTCAACGACAGTGACCAACGGCCAAGGAAACCTAGCAACGAGAGTTCTCACGCCAAAAGCCCCCTGGGAAAGAGCCTATACGCTACTCTAATTATTTATCTAATTACGAATCATCCGATTATAATTTGTCGCTATATCAAATTTAACTTAACTTCCAAAATTCCCCGATCAAGTTTCAATTAAGATTTTGGCACAAACTTCTCTTCCTGGGCCGGAAAAGGGATCGAAATTTCTACTTCTACTTCATCATCATCTTCTTCTTCCTTCCTTGAGATAAAAGGAAAGAAGGCGATCGAGAAGAAGAGAGTCCAGGCCACCTACGTGCCCGTTTCTCTCGATATCGTGATCCTCAAGCCTAGTTAGGCTACAGGAAGTAGTCACCCACTGCAGTGCGTTAAGGAAGTCAAGCCTTCCGTTACCTGCTCACTGTATTTATCGCACTAATAAACATGCATCGCTCACACATCATCAGCATACATTCGCACATCGCCTAGTGTGCATCTCATTTCTATTTATTGTGGGAACTTGTTGACTTGAGCGTCGGAGTGGCCGTGATGAGAGAAATTCCACCGGACATTTAACCTCTCGTTCGTTATTTATGTTATGCAGGTCCAGGTTAACAGATACGGAGATTGGACCCTCCTCCTCCTGCTCCAGCGTGACCGGAAACCCGGAGGCCCCCTAATCAATACAATAATCATAGACTCGGGACGGAACAAAATAAATGAGAAATTATAAATTATCTAAAATTAAAGAAAGAGTTTTTAAAATTATATTAAACTTTCATTATTTATATTTAATTAATAATTATGCATATTTAAAATTCGAATTGATATACAATTTAGGACGTTGTTGACTCTTATATTTTTATAACTTTAAAGTTAGATCCTGCGCTTCGAAATAAAATAAATAGAGGTGCCCTTCTCGAACACTTAACCTAACTGCTGTGGTGGTTACCCTATTCTGAAACGAAATCAGCCCCGGATCCTCCTCTCTTTATTTCGAAATTCTTGGCAGCGGTAACCTTTCTCCATTTCATTTTCTGTTCTCTCCATATCAACTTATTCCTCACGAAATCATTTGCACGAGAGGTTGTTTTGTTCAACTCCTTTTCTCCGCTTCATCTTCTCACGAAATCAGCAGCCACTCTCAAAAACTTCTCCCAAATAGATCGTGTTGCTTTGCAAACATATATTCCAGGTATGTGTTTCCATTTCTGTTCTCGTGTTGCGTACTTTTCTCTCAAATGTCGAAGTCTCGTTTTCGGTTTTGTGTTATTACGAACACGAACAGGAACCCGAACCCAAAAATCGAATGCTCTCAAATGTCGATGTGGTATTATTAATGTAGATGTTTTTGCTCTCAAATCGAATACAGCCACATTCACAGATGTTTTTGCTTTTGTTTTTCACTGTTCTGGTTTCGGTTTTGTGGTATGTATTTTTTTTTAAAAAAAATTTAGGTGGTGTTGTTGCGTAAATTGATCTGCTCTGTTACTGTGCAGATATTCTTGAGATTGAATTTTTGGCCGAATTTTTCGTTATTTTCAATTTCGAATTCATTATGTTTGAATGCTTGAAAATCTAAGGATGCCATTTACAGGTCCTCTATTTTTACTTACATTAATGTATGGCGCAAACACACACATACAAATATATGTATTTTGTAGTTGAGAAAACAGGATATACTGTACTTTAGTTGTAGTTAACAGTTCATGTACAATTTTTTTTGAGTTCTGTAGAATCTCAGCATGGATAATTATGTGCCTTCGGTAGCCATGATATTTGACACTATTGATGAGGCATGGGGTTTTCGGAAGCAATATGACCAGAAAACAAGCTTTTGTGTGAAACACACAATGTCAAAAATCTAAAATTGACAATGTTGCGATACAGAATTTTTAGTTATACAATAGAAGGCAAGCGAAAAGAAGATAAATGGACACAGAAAGATTCAAAACATCGGTGGGAAACTAAACATTGATGTGAAGTAAAGGTTGTTGTGGTGCTTGTTAAGGCGGCAAATAAGTTTGTTACTAAACAATTTGTAGAAGATTATAGCCATGAGTTGGAGCCACTGGAAACACAACACGTTGAGATCACACAAAAAGATGCCCCCCCGTCCAGGGCCAACTAATTATAATGGCTCAGGATATTGGCTTGAGGTTGAGTTAGACACATGAATCTATGCTGATAGAGACCGGATTTAGGGACTTTGTGGGGTATAGAACGGAGGATTACAAGTCATATCTACGTCAAAGGTGATAGCAGTATATGAAGCTTGGCAAGGCAAAGGCTATGCTTACATACTTTCAAAAAAAAGTCCCATAATTTTGCATTTTTTTTTTATAATATGCATATTAATTCTAATGATTGTGTTACAAACATGTTTTGGGATGATGCAGAAATGATACTAGATTACTAAGCCTTTGGAGATGTAATTACATTTGCCACAATGTAAGGTACAAATTAAGACTTGAGACATTTTGAGGTTTTTTCAAGGTTTAATCACCATAGACAAATGGTGGCGTTTGAGGCACCCCTGTTGTATGATGAAACAGTAGAGTCATTTGTATGACTGTTTAACTCATTGATTAGATATCAAGGTGGTCGGCCTTCTATCACCTTGTTTACAGATCAAGACATTGCTATGACCAAATACAAATGTAGACAAAAGATATGCAATTTGATTATGTCCATGTCACCACTGATGATACAGTTGGCCAAGACTTACAACCCAACTATCTTCAAATTGTTACAGGAATAATTGGTGGGTAAAGAAGTTTTGCAACTTCTATCGTGCCAGGTTCTCAAATATGTACGGGTTTCTCCCTCAAAAGAGCACACGTTATTGAAAGTTTTCTTCATGCATATTACGGGATGGCTCAATGTGAATGTGGATTGTTTAAGAGTTTTGGAATCCTTTGCTTCCATATTTTTAAAGCTTTTAATATACATGATTTAGCTGTCATGCCTGAAAAGTTCATAATAACTAGGTAGACTAGACAAGCTTGATTGCAAATCCCCTAGTGAGATTTCATCTTCCACAGAATTTGTAGACGATTTGAACACTTGATGAGGAATGATATTCAGAAAAGGCTTGCGTAATTATATGATAGTAGAGTTCTTGCTGATGATGGCAGGGAAAAACAATGCAATATATGGCCCAGATGGATCCGATTCTTAGGGTCTTTCAAGCTTTTATTATACCGTACATTGTGTCAAATGTAACTACATCTCTACCGGTTTGGTAATCTAATTTCATCTCTGCATTGGCCTAGAATATGTTTTGTAATACAATTATCAGAAATAACCTGCATATTGTAGAAAAATGCAAAATTATGGGCCTTCTTCTTTTTGAAAGTAAGTATAGCCCTTGCCTCGCCAAGCTTCATAAGTCATTATTACCTCTGGCAAATGTGTGACTTGTGATCTTTCATTGTATGCCCTACATAGTCGCTACATCTGGCCTCCATCACCATAGAGCTGTGTGTCTGACTCGACTCCAAGCTAGCATCCTGAGATATTGTAACTAGTTGACCCTGAACGAATGACATCTCTCTATGTGATCTCAACATGTGTCATGTTTCCGACGGCTCCAATTTATGGTTATGCTTCCTTATGAATTGTTTAACAACAAACTTATTTGTCTCCATACCGTGCACCACAACAATCTTTGCTTCACATCCATATCTAGTTTCCCACCAATGTTTTTAATCTTCCCATGCCCATTTATCTTATTTTCGTTTACTTTCTTTTGTACATTAATCTTTACACTTTGACATTTGAGAGCAATCAATATTTCACATCACAAAACCAAAAAAATAAGTAACATACCTTGTTTAAAGAAGATGAAATCGTGAGAAAGATGATAATTTCGACAGAAGTTCAAATCGTGAGAGGATGATTTTGTGAGAGATTTCCTGCCTGAACCATGAGATGATGAAGTGGAGAAACACGAAGGTGGCTGCTGCAAGGCCTGCAATTTTGAGAGAGAGGGGCCAAGGCAAATTAGGTAAGTAAGAAAAATGAGATTTATTTGAAACCATTGGATCACGATTGAAACGAACAACTGAGATTGATATTCTTGTGTTTTAATCTCATTTGATGGCTATTCTGGGGAGGAGTTGAGTCGACCCCTCTCCTGCAGGGTCGAGTCACCTTTCTAGAGGAATGGGGGCATGCAGCCATCCGATCAAGATTGGATGGCTGTGTGATTAAAAAATAGAAAATGAGCTGTCCGATGGTGGCCCATTGTTGGTGGCCGGGTTTGCTGATGGTCTTTTTGTCTTCGATATAGTGTTTGCAATGGTGGTAGTGGTTTTGCTGGCAATGGTAACTTGTAGTGATTTGTTTTTACCAAAAAAATAAGTTAATACTGGAGTTGCTGCCCCATTCAATTCAATGACATACTGAAGCACTCAAGCCCTAGTTGATCTCGGTTGTTTATTTTGAGAGGATCATCGAAAATTTTAATATATTTGAGTTGGCCCAAGATTGCATGTTTCTGTTTTGTGTGTTTGTCAATTCACCCCATCATCTGACAGTGCCTGTTACGATTCATTGATGAAGATTAGTATCTTCAAAATAGCTACAATGTCAGTAATCTGGAGCAGGGAATTTTTTGGTAAAAGATTAGTTATAAAGATTGGTGCTTTGTAAGCACCAAGAAAAGTATAACTCAGCCTATGTAGAGCTGATTAAAGCAGGCAGATAGAAAACTATAAATTTGCTGGAAATACGAGAGATATGCTTATTTAAAAGCTCTATTTCTGAACCATGTGCAAAATTGAGAATTTCTGTTGCACAACCAGGAAGTTATTAGAACAGAATTAATTAACTTGAGATGACCAAGGAATGGATGAGACAACAATGACATGTGTGCATGAGTTGGTAAACTCTAAGAAGATTTCCTGTGGTGGTGGCTTAGTCAGGCAACAACTGTGTCAGTGTCATGTGGCTATGATTTTCATTTTTTTCTGTTGCTGTAGTTGTGGCATTTGCATAGGATGGTGGTGATAGAAGGCAATAGTTGTCGGTGCTTTTGTTGGCTTGAACTTTGTTGATGACATTAGAGGGGTTTTACAGTGGATTCAGTGATGGAAATGAAGGCATTTGTGGGTGTTGCTGGCTGTGATGATGGTGTGGAATGGACTGATTTGATACAATTTTGGCATGTCTGGACCAAACTAGATGTATCACATAGTTGGATAGGCTAAATAGAATATAGGTGAAATGAGGGACATCGGAAAGAGAAGGGACTATAGAGGAAGGCGAAGGAAATTGCAAAGGAAGGAAAAGAAGAGAAGAGGGAGGGAGGGAGCGAGTGGAGACTTGAGAATTTGTAATTAGTTAGCCCAATGCTTTTCATTAGAACACTTTCCTTTTATGGAAGATGCAAACTCCATAACCTATCCTCTAATATGCAAACCCACCAATATATTTAAATTATTATCTGCTGCTTAATTTTGTTATCTTTAGGTTTGAGGTCATCTTAGGCTTAACTGGTTGAGGAGAGGACGACGACATTTAAAATGTTCTAAAATCGAAACACCTAAGTTGTTGGCTTGATGATGTATTAGTAAGAAAAGGTGATTTTGTTTAGATGAGAGGTATTAGAAAGGTGAAAGGCAGGTGCAAAATAATTCAGAGGGAGTTATAAATAAGGATTAGAAATTGCTTCCATATTTAGAGGGTGTTGCTTGAATCCAAGCAGAGTGGGGAAGGAAGACTTTATAGCGATTTAAGGCTTTGTTATTGTTTTTATTTAAATATTGACACTTTAATTTATTATTGACCATTCAGTATATTTAGTTTCTTTGGCATTTTTTTTAATTTTATTTTTGTCTTCTTTTCTTTTTTGTTGTAAACTGATTCTTTATAGACAGTCATTGTGCTCCATGTGAGTTGACTTTTAGGCACAATCTTGTTTGATGATTTTGTAATATTGTTTGTAATCAATTTGTGCCTTTGTGCTATATTTGTGTTTGGGCTTTTTGTAAGAACCAAATTTGCCTTTCGTGCCTTACCTTTTCTAAGCGGTGAAGAGTAGAATATGGTAAGAGGGGAAAACAAAATTCAAGAAAAGTAAGAGGTAGGATAAAGTTCCTAATTCTAGAAGGGAAGAAGTCTCCAAAGAAGCCAACTCAGTGATAATTCATTTCATGCCCTATTTTCTATTACATTCTCTTTTTGTACACTACAAGGAAGTTATTTAATTATACTAAAATTATTCCTATATAACTGAACAAATATTTCCATAACAAAATAGTGATTATAACAACTAACTGAAGCTGTCTTGAGCAAAGATGCATCATATGCCCACGTGCCTTCACGTATCCTTCGACTTCTGGCTTGTTTGGCTGATTCTGGCATTCTCATGTGAACTGCACATCTCGCCTTATGTGGCAACTAAACCATAATCTGCCCCTCTTACATCCAACGTTGAGTGTTGTCCCACATGGATGGCTGGGATGCCCCCTTATCTGTGCCTAATGTTGAAGGCTGCACACCTTCTAACGCTGCCTGTTGCCCCTCTAAATCATTTGCCACTTCTCGTTTATCTAACGGTTGTGAGAAAACCAAGTGGACGGCTGTGATGATAACTTTTGAACCGTCATTACTTCATTGTTTTCTGGATGCATTTTCATCTTCTTGGTTTTCTCTACGACACTTCTCCTTTGTCTTCTCTAGGGTGTATTCCTTCTGATTGTACATTTTTGTTTTATTAATTTTCCTAGCGACACTTTTGGGGTGAACTGCCCTCACTGATCAAAGAACAAGCTTTGTCAACAAAGTTGTTTCTTCTACTGGTTTGCAGGCCCTCCAGCAAATTAGTCTGAAATCTCCTGTTTGCTACTTATCATTGATAGAGTCAGAAGCAGAAAAAATTCACAGGCAGTTTGGTAACAAGTTCTCTCAACTTATACCAGTCTTGAAATGGATGAAGTACTTGAGGCTTTTGAAGAGGTAAAGAAACAGTGGAATGAAACATGGGCTCACACTCAAGAACATGTGAAGGCAATAGAAGAGTTCGGTAAACCAAGAAATTTGAATGAAGAGAAGAACTCTCTGCCCAGATTGAATGGCTTGGCTCAGGATGGGTTGGCTATGCTTGATTCGTTGCAATTCAAGCTCGATGTCTTAGCACCACAGCTGCCTGCATACGATGAAGTTCTGTCTGCCCAGTCTTTGCTTAAAAGCTGGAAACAACAGTCTCATAGGTAATTTAACTTGTCCATTATTCTATCTAGCCCGAAGGAATTTTGTTTTTTTTTTGGGAGGGGGGGGGGGCAGGAAGAGAGGGAGGGAGGAGGGAC
>JAOVVI020012557.1:0-12186 GCA_028571085.2 Nepenthes alata | reverse complement strand
CTTAGAAGGCTGTTTTACTGACTTGAGTGTCGGAGTATTTTCGGTGGGACTACATCCTGCCGACACGCTGACCTCTTGTTCTGTTTAGTGGGGTGCAGGATCCAACTTAGGTAACAAGCGAGCCATCACGGCCGTTTACTGCCTTCCCACCTTCCAGATTCAAGAAAGGTATCGCGTCTCTCTTAATCTGAAAAAACACACTCTTTCCCTCTCCCGTTTTACTCTCAAGTATTCTAGTTTCTTTCTTAGAAGGCTGTTTTACTGACTTGAGTGTCGGAGTATTTTCGGTGGGACTACATCCTGCCGACACGCTGACCTCTTATTCTGTTTAGTGGGGTGCAGGATCCAACTTAGGAAACTGAGCCGAAACCGCAACGAAATGATCGCTCGAATCTGTTCAAAGTTCGTATCCAGGAATACATCATATATATTATTACTTATATTATTTTTTATTAAATCGCTTATAATTTTTTTACTTCACACAATTACGCTTAAATTTTTATAAAATAACAAATTTGTCCTAACGCATTAGAAGACATAATTTGTCAAAATACTAAAAATAGTAATATTTTAAACGTCAAACTATAAAATTTGACAAAATTACGTCAAAATCACATTAAAAATTAAAGACAAATGCCAAAAATAAATTATAAATAAATAAATTATAGTATAAAATTGCAACAAAATACAAGTGATTAATTGTAAACCACACCACCACTGTCCAAACGGATTCGGGGGGATGGAGTCCAGCGTCTAATTTGGACCGTCGGATTCTCATCCAACAGTTTACGTGTTTTTACGTCAAGATTTCATCTCAACTATTGGATTACGCGCGGGCCGTCCAATCTTTATCGGACGGCCCTTGTTTCACGCTGGACCGTGTCCAACGCTCTCAACGCTGGACGCCCCCCCTCCCGATCCCAATCCAAACCCAACCGCTGATAAGAAGAATTGATTCATTTGGTAATTTATATAAATTTAATCATATGAACTTAATAATCTCTATAATTAATTACATATTATAACTTCATATGGTTTACTATAATTAATACTTAATAATTTATTTTATTAATAAACTCAATAATCATTGAAAAAGACATAACTAATTAAGAAATTTATTATTTTTATATCATACCAATAATATTTTTAATAAATTATTTAAACAGTTGAGAAAATAATGTCACAGCTATACAAAGCGATAGTTTATAAGTGGTGTCAGAATTTATATTTTTAGGTTTTAGAAGGGAATTAAAAGGATTAGTTTCCCGACAAATAAATTCTGGACTCTCTTTATCGAATCTAAGTTTTCCGTTATTTTGTCTAAGTCTTTTTCACTCGTATTCCCTTTATTGAATTATTTTAAGCAGATAAAACTATTTTTGCTTAATAATGGTCGTTATCGTTGGGCCCACCACTATTTGCGCTATATTCAGTCTAACCAATATTTGCGCTATCAACCCATTTAGCGCAAATTATAAGTTATCTTTGGGATATATTCTACAGTCATCTCCCATCACACGATGGCTCACTAAATTTTGTAAAAAATTTAAATAATTCATACTTGAATGATGAAAGTTTTTCAATAATAATAATTAATCATACTAAATATATATCTGTAATAGCGCACATGTGCTAATATCAGTATTAGATTTTTATAATAAATTTTTATATAGTAGACTTGTTATAAATTAAGTGTTATGTAATTTTTTTTTTAATTTATAAAAAATTTTCTCATAAAATATGTGTATACATCTATTTTTCTTATAATTATAATTATTTTTTTTTATTTTATATATTACGTATTATCTTCTAACGAATTCAAATAAATTTAAATTGGTCCACAACTTTGAAATAAGAAAAAAATATATATAAAATACTATTACTCAAAAAAAAATTGCATTAAAATATATAAATATTTAAAATTTTTAACATCATTCATAATTTTTTTAATATGTGAAAATATGGTTTGAACTAACAAATTTTAAGTATAAATAATAATATCTAATACTTTAGATTATAATAAATTCTAGAAGAAATAAAAATTTTGATAATTTATAAAAATTAAATTATAAGCACAATAAAAATATTTATAGGCAATATATCTTCGGCTATAAATAACATTAGGTAAATATATATATTTTCCCATTTTGAATTGATTTGGTTAGATTAAATTTAAAATTATAATAAAATAAAAAATCAAGTCGAACAAAAAATTAAACCATAATTAAAATGCAAATTTATTAAATTGTTATTTATAATTTAAATTAATTTAATTGGTGGTTAAAAAACAATTTTGTTCACACACGAGGCAGTACGGAGATGTGGCCTTCACCGGTTAACAACTAGTTGACGGCACCTACTCCCCTCCGTCCATTCCTTTTAATCCTCCCAAGTCTTCATGGGCCCCACTGACATCGACGGCTCGCACGCGGCTCGAAAGGGGGACGTTGGGACGCAGACGAGGGGCCGTTTTTGTAAAAGATAAAACCTCCTCACTTTAAATTTAAATCACTTAATTTTAAACGGATATATTTTTTAAAAAATCAAAATATTTAAAATTAATTATTAAATAATAATTATGTGTTTAAAAATATATATTTTAAATTTTAAGAAAAGGACTTAATTTTTTAAAAAATAGAGCTCCTGGTTTGGTTTTGTTGAAACGTCATGTTTTTTTTTTCTTTTGGATTTTAAAGATAATAATCTAAACATATTTTTAATTTTTATATTTAAATTTCATAATTAATAAGTATTAGTATTTTGAAAAATAAAAAAATTAATTTAATAATATTTATATAGTAAAATACTCACATAAAATATAAATTTAATGGTGATGACTCGATAATAGGCGCTGTAGCACCTAAGAGGTCACCCTCCAATGTAGTCCTGTACTGTGTCCATGGCAAAATTACAACGATTAAATGGATAAATTTTAATTAAAAATTTAAAAAATTATGTTATTTTTATATTCTTATTAAAAATTTAATATTTTAAGAAAATAATAAATATTGAATATAGTGGTTGCATCTTTATAAATTTAAGGAATAAAAATGGGTTGTTATTACTTATGCAGAATTGGTTGCAAACTAGGGCTAGTGCATTGAAGCGCCTCCAATTCATCATTAAATTAACGAGGGCCCTATTTTTTAAAAAAGCTATGACAATTAATTCATATCATTTTGATTATTTATTTTTAACTAAATAATTATGATCTAACAAGAGATTTTATTTATTACTTGATGCATACTGTAAATTTGAATTGTTATAAAAATTAGGGAGTTGAGTTATTTTTTCTTGATGGGTCTGATATCTAGCGGGCCAACCCAGAGTCTTACTTGTAGAAAAAAAATACTCGAGAAGTAGCAATCCAACGAAAACTCCACAAAACCCAAGGCTCAAGGCTGTCTGCAAAAGGCCCAAACCCGTGCCACCCTAGGCGGAGTAGTGTCACGTGGGATGCTAAAGCCTATTGTGAGACAGGCCTACCAGCACGGCACATCCGGTTTCAACTCAACTGACAAAATCTCAATGACCGCAACCACCAAGTAGTCCCTTACACCTATAGAGGGACAACTTGTCGCCAGCAACGATCAACTTGTCGCAATGAGATTTTTGGCAGCTCAGAGTATTAATGACAAGTACGCACTATCGGCCACTCACAAGCGCAGAGTCGAAAAGCCCAAGGAGAGCTAACCAACACCCTATCTAAAAACTACCCCACATCCTTCAAACAAGGGGAGAGAGAGACTCATGAAGGAAAGAACTCTAGAGACGAAGGGGAGGAGAAAGCATCTCCCCCTTAGGATCGATACCTGATGTTCCTCCTTTTTCAAGTTTTGGTAACCCGCACGCCATTCGAGGGATCAAGCTCAACACCGAAAAGTCAAAAGACCATATGATGGATCTCTCTTTGGCATACCCAAAGTATCGTATTTTTTTTAAGTCATACTCTAGTCGAGTGCATTCATCGAAATTCAATCATCCACCTCAAAATTATTTCATAGTCGAGCGCACTAATCGAATCTCAATTCTCATTCTCAAAGCCGCTCCTTAGCTGAGTAAGGAGCGGAGCACACTCACCAGAGTACAATCTCCATCTCAAAGAAGCATCTTAGCTAAGTGCACTCATCGGAGTACAAACCCTCCACCTTTTAAAATTATTCCTCAGTCGAGCGCATTTCATTCTCTAAACTGTTTGACTGCTGAATGCACTATCGTAGTAAAGTCCTCTAGCCAACCCAGAGCCCGACTTACAGAAAAAAATGCTCGAGAAGTAGTAGTCCAATGAAAATTTCACAAAACCCAAGGCTCAAGGCTATCTACAAAAGGCCCAAACCAGCGCCACCCTAGGCAGAGTAGTGCCATGTGGGTTGCTAAAGCCTATTGTGAGACAGGCCTACCAGCACGGCACATCTAGTTTCAACTCAACTGACAAAATCTTAATGACCGTGGCCACCAAGCAGTCCCTTACACCTGTAGAGGGGCAAATTGTAGGTAGCGACGACTAACTTGTCGCAATGAGATTTTTGGCAACTCAGAGTATTAACGACTGGTGTGCACTGTCGGCTACTCACAAGGGCAGAGCCGGACAGCCCAAGGAGAGCTAGCCAGCGCCCTATCTAAAAACTACCACACACCTTCAAAGAAGGGGAGAGAGAGACTCATGAAGGAAAGAACTCCATAGACAGAGGGGAGGAGAAAGCATCTCCCTCTTAGGATCGATCCATGATGTTCCTCCTCTTTCAAGTTTTGGTGACCCGCACACCATTTGAGGGATCAATGTCAACACCGAAAAGTTAGAAGATCATACGATGGATCTCTCTCTAGCATACTCAAACTATCATATTCTTTCCTTCTAAGCCGCACTCTAGCCGAGTGCATTCTACGAAATTCAATCCTCCACTTCAAAACTGTTTCATAGTTGAGCGCACTCATCGGATCTTAATTCTCATTCTCAAAGCCGCTCCTTAGTTGAGCACACTCACCAAAGTACAATCTCCATCTCAAAGAAGCCTCCTAGCTAAGTGCACTCACCGGAGCACAACCCTCCACCTTTCAAAATTGTTCCCCAGTCGAGCGTACTTCATTCTCTAAGCTATTCGACTGTTGAGTGTACTATCACAGTAAAGTCCTCCAGCCAACACTCAATCACTTCTTACATACATCTACATATTACTTTACATTCCTCCCATCTTTCTATCTAGCTAAGAAAGATATCTATATTGAGTATCAGAAAATAAATTAGGAGGTGAGTCCTACCGTCCTCGAATATTTTATTTGTTAGTTATGGTATGCAGGATCCTGATTTGAAGTAATAAGATTAGATCTGTTTCAATTCAACCAATCAGATGAGCTCAAGTAATCCCTTGATTCATTCGATAATCTTGATTAGAGATGCATTATTGACGCTGTCTGTGAGAATTGACTAAAAAGTCTAACTACAACATCCACAAAAGAAAACATGGTCAATACCTGGGCTTAAGTCAGCGCATCGATCAAAGATATCATCTCCCATGACGATGACTCCACCATGCGGGTAGTCATGGGACATGGATGACCAACCCTAGGAGTGTCGACGCTCCATGCTCGGATGGACACCATGCCCAATCTACTTTAAACCCTCTGCACTATCTGGATGGGCAGAAGTTGGGGGCTTCCTCCCACTCCCAAACTTCGATGTCCAAGAGGAGCAGCCGAAAAAAAAGACATCTCATCAAGAAGATCTAGTGGCCTAACGACTTCGAGGCCCGAGTGACCTAGACCGACAGGGCCCAAATGCGGCTAGGGGACCGACTAAACCTCAAAGTGTGGGATAAAAGCTCGGAGCGGTAGAATTTATGCTACTCTCTAGATGACATTAGGCCTTCAACCCGAAAAGAAGCTTCCTATAGCATCCAGCAGAGGAGGGCTTATAGCTGCCTAGTTTGGCATATCTCTTTGGATCACTTGTAGTTGAGGACTTTTCTCAATGTTAAGGGGGTTGTGCCCTCCTCTCAGGTGAAGGAGAGGATGAGGAAGATCGAGTAGCGGGTGTTCAAAGGAAACCTGAACAAACATTCCGCTAACTTAAGGAGGTCACCATTCTCAAGGGAGATTAGGACGCGGCTCCTCCCTTAAAAGATTAAGAGGCCGAACCTGGACCTCCATGATAGAAATTCTAATCTGATAGATCATCTAGATCACTTTCACGTTTTATTGGGCTTTCAGGGTCTTGACGATGCCAAGCACATGAAAAGATGACAGGCTAGGATTCCCTCAAGGACGGTAGAATCCTCAACCCCTTGCAAGCGGTGTTTCATGCCAGAAGACGTTGCTTATGTGCTAAATGAGGCACACCCTAGTATCCATGTGTCAGACATTGGCGAAAAGAACCCTATATTCAGGACCATATGACAAGGCGATCATTGGCCAACATTGAAGGAGGACCCTGTGTGAACCATAAAGAAGTGTGAGAATTACCAAGTCCATGGATACACTTCACATCATTAGCATGCAGAGTTTCGGACCCTGCAATCACTATGGTTGTTTGCACAATGGGGGCTCTACTTTGTCAAGCCATTCCCCGACGCCTCTAGGCAGAAGCCACCCCATTGGCACCGATCTTGGAGTAGAATGCCGCTGAATTTGCTTGGTAGAGTATCGCATGAAGATTTGGGATTGCCGAGGCCATCATCGCTGATAACGAAGCCCCATTCGCTGGTTGATGCTTCACCTTGAACTGTTTGTGTTTGGGAGTGCAGCCGGTTCACACTTCCACCACCCATCTGCAAGTGAGCGGGCAAGTGGAAGCAACAGTTCGAGCATTGCCACACAGGTTAAAGACAGAGTTAGAGGACGAAGGGGGCTTCTGAGGAGACAAACCACCTTCCGTGTTGCAGTCTCGTCGGACATCACTGAGGGAAACTACACGTGACACGCCCTTCAGTTAATGCTGTGGAGCCAAAGCGGCTACCCTGGTGAAGATTAGTTTGCCTGACCTCCGACCTGAGAGTTTTAGCCAACTAAATAATTCCCAACAATTTAGGAAGCATCACGGCCCACTTGAAGAAGTACGAGATGCAGCCAAGTTGTGCAGGTGACTTCCCAATAGTGGATCAATTGGTGTTGCAATCAGAAGGTGAAAGCATGCCGATTCAAGGTACGGGACCTAGTTTTGCGGAGCGTTGAGGCAACCAGTAAAACCGCTAACAGGAACAAGTAATCTCCCACTTGAGAAAGGTCATTCCTAGTATTAACAATCCTCCATAAAAGGGTGTACAAGTAATGCACATAGAATGAAAAATTAGTCCTGAGGGTGTGGATCGCCACCCATCTCTAGAAGCACTATCCACAGACCACCGCCAAGCGTAGGCCAGTCAAGTGCATCCATGTAAATTGCTTGAGTGTCATAAACATGTTTAATGTAATAAAATAATTATCTGCTCCATTTATTATGCTAATCATCTAAATACCTGTGTGATTGCATTAATTCAAGGCTTAAATTGCCCCTAAGTCAAGTGAACTCATTCACTTGTAATTTGACCGGCTTTAGCCCGATTAAAAACCTCAGTTTCAATAACTGAGTAGCCTAAGTAAGGTCAAACTCTAAACCTCAATTCCAGCAACCAATTTGCTTAGATGAGGTCGAACATTACAGCTTGGGGAACTTCTGGATTAAAATCAGATCTCCCCACCAGGTGGCCATAAAAACCCTAGGGGGCTTTTCAATATGTGTGTGACAACTCCCTTCTATGGGATGGTGCCATCAGTTAGCAATGGTTGGCGGACTAATATCAGATGTACAAAGGCGACGACATCTAGTAATAGGATCTAACATCGATATCCTGTGCGAGTGATGACTAGTACCTGGCCTGGCCCATCTATGGCCACACCTATCAAGAATAAACTTAAAATAAAATCATAATTTTGCTCTATCAAACATATTATAAGCCATCATGATCCACTCAAAGAAGCACTAACACATTTGGTCTAGTTGACTCTACTCTTAAGGAGGTATAATCTTCTCACCACACACACTAGCTTATCTATCATGCTATTTGCTTGAGTATCGAAAGGGACTATTGAAAGGTATCTCTTGCCCTTGTTAAGGCATGTTGGGCTTGTAACTAATTGATTGAGAACTTACTCCATATTTATTTGGATTAAATCTAATTTTTAAAAAAGTTACATATTTATATATATTAGTCAAATATAGATAAAATTTGTATGGCGTATCCTTATATTCTTATCTTTTATATTTTATGTAACCAAACCAGACTCAAGAGTTGCTATCAAATGGGACCAGCCACAAGAATTTTACTTGGTCTATGTAATACATGGACCAATTCTGATTATGATCGCTCATATTAGTCACACTTGTCATATATATGGTTATTAAAGATAGTAGTGACATATAATCCTTATGTATTTGTACATGATGAGTGCTCCATCTTTTCATTTGTTTGAATTGATAGTTTTACAAAGCAAAAAATGAAATAAAATAAGACTAAAATAACCATATAATATAAATAAAGAAAATTAGAACTTAGATAAGAATAATAAAACATTATTTGATTAGTTATGATATGATATGGATGACAGTGGCGGCCTAGGCTGTAGAGTCTGCTCCATGGCCTATAAGATAATGGCCTTTAGTGATCAATCGGAATTAAAATTCTCTAAAATTTAAGATCAAAAAATACTATCACCCTCTAGTATTAGTTCACACTGCTTTGGAAATTATAATTTTTGGAAAACAATTGCTCCATTGATCCGAATAATATTTTGTAATGTTAAATTTAAAAAATTGCTTAATCGATTTAATTTTTTTTTTTTTTGGAATAATCTTGAATTTGTCTCTTTATCTTTGTATATGATGTTGTCACTTGAGACAGTTCTATTCCACTTAGTTTCTTTATGAGAAATGCCCAAATTATTGTTCTTTCAATATCTATTTAAACTTACCCCATAAAATATTTTTCGAGTTAGAAGAATATTATTTAGATATATTTTATTAATATTGTCCGATATGATATGATTTATAATTAGTAATTTGATAAAATGGTTAAAAATTATGATCTTATACTATTTTGTTATATTAAAAAAATTATTTCTTAATTAGTCAAATATTTGATAAAAAAAGATTATTTTTAATAAGAAATAGGACATTTTTTATCATATATATGACAGAACCCTATAAAGTAAAAAAATTACCCATCATATTTGAGGATACTAATGATATTTTTGTTGGATAATGAGGGGATGATTTTTCTAATTTGCATCTAAATGAGGTGTTAAATTTCCATTGACTTGGAATTCAAGATGCCATAAACAAAAGCCTTACATCTATCTAATTATGCATTCAAATTATGTAAACCCATATGAAGGAACATATATGAGGGTGTAGAGACAGAAATCTATTCTAAGTTCTACGAGATTTAAAAATTTTAAGTATGAATTCTGATATATCAGTAATATTTTTATTTCAAATTATAAAAAAATATGATAATTTGAACAATTATAAATGTTTAAATCTTATAAATATATTTGTATCAGAGAGTAAATTCTTCTTGATTTAGATTCACTATGGCTTCGATAAAATAGAAAGTTTTTCTTCTTGACACTAACACTAATTTTTCATTATGACAAGTGAAGATGTGGGAGATTTTGGCATAGTTAGATTTAGATGATGAGTTGCTAGGCTTTTAGAGGATGTCTAGCAGTTGGGATGAACCGATGTAATCAAAGAATCATAATATTTTATCTCAAATCCATTTACATCTTTCAAACAAGATTCTCAATGGTCTCATGACGGAGAAGAATGCTTCCTTGTTATGGCTTAAGTTGAGTCTTTATGCATATCAAAGAGTTCGATAAACAAACTTCATTTAAAGCGGTGTTTATTTTTTCTTCGTATGGTAGAAGGCAAGTTGATTATTGATAATTATAAAAAATTTAAAAATGTCATTATTAATTTGAAAAACATGGATGCCGAGTAAGAATGTGAAGATTTAGCCTTAATATTATCATGTTCGTTGCCTACTTCTTTTTCTAATTTAGAGATATCATCTTATATAGTCATGATACTCTTATTTGAAAAGATATTTACGATACTTTGTTAACTAAAAATAAATTCTATAGGCAAATCATGTCAATGTATAATAATCTCAATTAGGCAGAAGATCTAATTGTTAAAGGAATGTCTACAGAACAGATTTCTAACTTAGGAATTAGAAGTAAAAGCAAATAAGATAATAAAACACAAAAATTTAACATGTAATTATTTCAAGAAGGTTGGACACATCAAAGCTAATTATTATAATCTACAAAATAAAATAAAAAGAGAGGGACACTATGAAAAGAAGGCAAATATTTTGAAAAAAAACCAAGCTAGTGTTGGTGTTACTACACAAGGCAATGCATCTAATGGAAAACATTTGGCGGTGTCTTATGATAGTTCTAGAATTTATTTTAAATAGGTCCTTGAAACTATTAGAACATTTCGTATATTGCCAATCGGGACTAGTTTTCTACATATGAAGAAGTCTTTAGAAAATTTATTATTATGTGTAATAATGCATCATATAATATTATTGGTATTGGAGTTGTGAAAATCGACATTCATAATGGCATTTTTAGAATATTATCAGATGACGGCAGTATATCAAAGTTAAAGAGAAATCTCACTGGTTGAGTATCCATGACTCAAATTGGGTTAGTAAAGGAGCCATTGTTGTGATGAAAGGTCAGAAGATGGCAAAAAATGCGTATAATTTGTAGAATTTTACATTGACTAGTGTTACTATTGTATTTACTTCTTTGTTAGACTTTGACGTATAAAATTGTGGCATACGAGATCAGGACACATAAGTAAACAGAGCATGGAAGATCAAAGCAAGATAGGTCTTCTTGTGATTAAAGTATTAGAAACATTGTTATATGAGCATTGTGTTTTTAAATAGTAGAAGAACATTAGTAGTAGCAAGGGTATTCACATCACAAATAGAATTAGTAGAAGACAATGGTATAAATATTTTAATTCTTTTATGATTAGTTATGGGTTTATCAGAAATAGATATGACAGCTATATTTATCTAAAATAAATAAAAAAAAATGATTCTTTTGCATATTTGCTTTTGTATATTGATGACATGCTAATAGTTACGATGACTAGAACTGAAATTAGTAAAATTAAAGCTCTTTTAAGTGACAGATTTGAAATAAAAGATGTGAGCCTACAAAGAAGATTCTTGGCATGAAGATTTTGTGGGACTAGAAAGCAAGGAAGCTGGATTTGATCTAAAAATGTTATATTTATAAAGTGCTTGAAAGATTTAATATGAAAAATGCCAAAATTACTAGCATTCCTCTTGCTAGACTTGTCAAACTTTCATCCTTTCTATCACGCTCATTTGATAAGGATATTGAGTACGTATCACGAGCGTCGTATTCTAGGGTTGTTGGTTCATTAATGTATGCCATGGTATGTATACAAGTAGATCTTATATATGTAGTTAGTTTGTAAATATATGACAACTTCGAATAAAAAATACAAGAAAGCAATTCAGGATTTTGAGATACTTGCATGGCACTAATGTCTAATAATCAAAGTCGAGTCGAATGCTACATATTAACAACTTAGACATTTTATTAAGTATAAATTATAGAGATTATATGATCAGCCAAACTATTATCCTCTAAGCATCAATTAAAAATACGTAATATAAATAGTAAAAAATTACATATAAGTTTGTCAAGTATGCAATCTAATTTTCAAATTGTGGAACTTAAAATATAATTCTTGACCAATACAGAGATCCTAAAATAAATCCAAAAATTATAAATAAATTTCTAACTATTTTTCTTCTGTTGTCCTTAATAAAAATCATATAAGTATCTACCACCTTCTAATCTGGAAGGGTTTAAAAAATATTTACAAATGTGAATCTAATATTTAACAAAATATATATATTATATATATAATAAATGAATATATGTGAGTTAAATAGATGAAAAAAATCATAAATCATATGCAATAGTCCGAAATGTTCAAGTTTTCAATAAAAATGCTATAACCACATATATATTGTTGCGTCCCGAGCCCAAGGTTGTTGTACGGATTAGGGAGCCTTCGGATTTCGAAGCGCGCGGGGGCTTCAGAAGAAAGATCCAATCTCCGTCAGAGTGAACCTGGGCCTGCACAACACA
>JAOVVI020012555.1:0-12186 GCA_028571085.2 Nepenthes alata | reverse complement strand
GAGCAAAAATCTCATCAAGTTAATTCTCATCCGTTGACTAAATCCTTTTACCACTAACCGTGCCTTGTACCTCGGCTTTATGGTATTCTCATCCGTTTTCAAATGGAAGACCTACTTATTCTTTAGAGCCCTCTTCTTCTTTGGCAACTCGACCAAATCAAAGGCGTGATTTTCATGGAGAGAGCTAATTTCATCTTTCATGGCTTCCAACCATCTCTCCTTATTCTCATTCTCCATAGTCTCTCCAAATGTCTGAGGCTCTTCGGTATTAGTGAGTAGGACATACTCACTAGGAGACAGACGGACGGACGACCGTTTGTTTTGTGAGGATCGTTTGACAGGAACATCTTCGTCCGGTGCCGTCACGGCCTCATTACTGTCCTTGGTCACATCAGGGTCAGTGTCCTCGTCCTGCAGAGCCTCTGGACAGACAACTTCAATACTCACATTGTCCGTTCGGTCAGCATGAGATTTGGTCTTTTTGCCAATGTTCTCAAGCATTTCATCCTCAACAAAGGTCACGTCCCTTGACCGGACAAGTCTTCTTTCAGCTGGATCATAAAATTTGTAACTTAGTTCATCTTTCCCATAGTCCAGAAAGACGCACTGCATTGTCTTTAGCTCCAACTTGGTTCTTTCATCCTTTGGGATATGAATAAAGGCTTTGCATCCAAATACTTGTAGACGGTCATAAAATAACTCATTGCCTGACCATATCTTCTTCGGCACTTCACCCTTCAAGGGTTTATTGGGCGACCTATTAATGACGTAGGCCGCCGTTTTCAGTACTTTGGCCCAAAAAGATGCAGAAAGCCTGACTTCAGAAAGTATACATTGTATTCTCTCTAGAAGCGTGCGGTTTATCCGGTCGGCCACTCCGTTTAGCTGTGGCGTTTTTGGTGGTATTTTCTAATGCTTAATGCCATAAGACCGGCAATAGGCATCAAAATGCCCTATGTACTCGCCACCATTATCACTTTGGACGGCCTTCAGTTTCTTTTTCGTCTGACGCTCAATTAGAGCATGAAACTGCTCAAATATACCGATGACTTGGTCCTTGGTTTTTAGTTGGTAGACCCACAGCTTCCTGGAACAATCGTCAATAAAAGAAACAAAGTACTAGGCTCCACCAAACGACTTCTTTTTGAATGGTCTACACACATTTGTGTGGATGAGATCAAGTATATCTGCCTTCATAGAGGACGAGTCTCCGTAGTACGAGACTCTCCGTTGCTTGCTGGCCAAACAATGAGGACACGTCCTCAGTCCGTCCTCCTTTACTTCGGGGATAAGGCCGTTCTTGGCCAGATAACACAGTCTACGTTCACTCATGTGGCCCAACCTCCTGTGCCACAAGTCCTCAGACTCTTTGCTGATTGCGGCATTCACGTCCCTGGTCACTGCATAGGCCTTCGTCACATATAGGCCGGAGCTCTTTTTCCCTCCTGCCACAACAAGGGATCCTCTGGTCAGTTTTCACTTGCTTTCACAGAAAGTATTACAGTAGCATTCATCATCCAACCGACCGGTTGAGATTATATTTAGTTGGATGTCAGAGATATGACGTACATCCTTCAATATCAATTTCGTCCTATTATTGTTGACCAGAACATCACATCTGCCAACAATTGAGGATGTTTCTTCATTTTTCATCCTTATCACTCTAAAGTCTCTTGGAGTGTAGGATGTGAACAATCCTCTTTTGGTCAAGGAATGCAGAGAAGCGCCAGAGTCAACCACCCAGCCGGACTCATGGTCCATCATGCTTGCCACGTTTTTTTCACATGTCAACAGGAGGTCGTCTTCTGTGACCACTGAGACCGAGGACATTTCCTCTCATTGTTCCTTATCTCCTTTCTCTTTCTCCGCATTTTTACGCTTCTACTTGAAATAATGCCTTTTGATGTGGCCCTTCTTACCACAGTGATGGCATTCAAGGTTTTGATACATTGGCCGTGATTTGCTGTGGCTTTTCTCTCCAGATTTCTGGCCGCGTCATCTACTTATTTCCCTGGACTCGGTCACAAGTACTTCAGAATGAGATGACGTTGAGGTCCATTGTGACCGCCTTGACTCATTAATGAGTAAGGAAGCAATAACCTCGTTCAACTTTAGTGTATCATTTCCAAACAACAAAGTTGTGACGATGTGGTCATAAGAGGCTGGAAGGGAAGCCAGTATTACTAATGCCTTGTCCTCCTCCTTGATTTCCTCATCAATGGCGGACATCTGTGTCAATATCCTGTTAAACTCGTCCAAATGCTTATCAAAGCTCCCACCTTTTGACAACTGTAGGCCATAAAATTGTTCCTTTAAATGTAGCCTAGTTGTCAATGATTTTGACTTATATCTACGCACCAGCCTCTCCCAAACCTCCGCCGGGTCAGTCAGTCCGAGGACCTCTTGAAGAGTGTTGTCCGCCAGGCATAGTTTGATAGTATAGTTGGCAATGTTTCTTTTATCTTGCCATTCATCATCGGTCAGATTTTCAGGCTTCTCATCCTTTTTCTTCAGTGTCTTCACTGTTCCTTCTCTGGTTAGGATATTCTTTACCCTTTCTTCCCAGAGGATGAAATTGCCTTATTCGTTGAACTGCTCCACACTAAACGGCAGATTCTTCGAAGACATTGCCGCCATTTAGACAGAGTTTTCAACCATGCTCTCTAATACCACTTGTTGGGGTAGATGGTGTCCGACTACCACCACAAACAGACATAGTAAAAGGAATGAGGGAGAAGAAAATGAACACACGAGTTTTTACGTGGAAAACCTTTCACAAGTAAAGAGAAAAACCACGGGACGTTAGTCCACTAAACCAATTTCACTATGAGCCTGAGAATAATTTTTCCACGGTTACACAGACACGAGAGAAAGAAAAACTGAAGTACAGAGCACAAACAATACAAAGAACACACACTTTGTTTTTCGCTCACTATTCTCCCTCTTTTATTCACTGTTTTTCGCTCTCTCAATCTTCCACACACTTAGAAAAATTTTCACCAAAGTGCTACTCACCGCTCTATCAATACAGACGCATATATTAAGCAAATCTGAAGAATATTCTATTCCCTTGATAAAATCTATCCTTACCAACATATGAATATGCTTTGTATAAAAAACAGTTTCTGCAAATCCTCCTGAGATCACGTACGCTCAGAAAATTTTCTGAGTCGGCACCCTTATGGATTTCCTGGTAAACGGCCAACATTCCATTGTCTGCGTTATTCACAATGCCGGTCAACGCCCGTTGACCATCCTTTCCACATGGCCGGTCAATGCCTCTGTTGACCGGTCATTGTTGCCCGTACAATATTTCTGGTCAACATAGTTGACTGAAATTTCTTTTTGTTTAACATGTGAATAGTCCGTCCAAAACTTCCGGTCAACTTTGTTGACCGGAATTCCTTGTGTATAGTCTGCGAATATTCAGCGCACAAGTCCGCGGACTTCAGCGCACAAGGGCCTTGTACTCCGTCCAAGTCCTCCGCCCATCGGGACTTCCACATGGGAGTGACCCCCAACAATCTTTAGCCCTTTTGTATAACGAACAAGCCCTAATTGGTATATTGTGATGATTATCAAGTTTCCATTAGTCAAAGTAAATGCTTTCTTGATGGCCATCTAATCTGAAAAGTGTAGTGTGGTCTATTATTTGGACTTAGTAATTTATTTATAACTCATTGCAACCAATTTGGTTGTGGAGATGTTTGTTTTTCGGGGGATTTCATGATTGCAGGCAGATTCTGCCAAGTGAATCTAGTGGCCTTGGGATTCCTGTCTTTTTCTTCCTTCAGAGATGAAGGTAGTCATCATGTATATTTTATGAAAAAGGAATGCTATATATTTTTTCCTGGTGCTCAAATGCTGATATGATGAAGTTTTGGTATTATGGCTCTCCTTTTATTCTGGTAATAGGGTTCCTCCTATTCACATTTGAAACTATGAGATTTAGCTCTTTTCTTTTGATTGGTTAAAGATGAGAATTTATTAAACAAATGCTGAGAAAGTGCTGAATAGGTACAATACACGTTTATCTGATATGAACAGATCATTCAGACAGTCTGATATGATCTCCGCAAAAAAACAAATTAGTAGATGTTGCTATTTCTTTATACTATGTTTCTTATGGTGATAATTGTGTAGCCTTTCGGATTAGGCTGGTGCTCCTACTGATACTAAATACAAGGACGTTGTTATGGAGCTTTAGTTTTTCATTGGATATCTTGGGCTTTGCTCGCTGTTTTGGAGTTATTTGCTTGATTATGATGATATCAAACTCTGGTGGTTATGATAGGTCAATGGTTCCCTGTTGACAATGATATAACTTCTTGTTAAGAATATATTGGGGATATGATAGGTCGAAGTTCACCAAGAGTGAATTTGAAGTTACATGAGAATTGAATTGTGTATCTTTCTCTTGGAATCAGGGACAACATGGTGGCCCACTTCTCCTCTTAGGGTTAAGTTGTCTCCTCTTTTTTTGAGTGGAGGATTTGGTGGTAAATTTGATGCTTTCTGTTGATTGAGTGAAGATGGGAAGAACCTGAATATGTTGCTGATTCCTCATTATCAGATTTGCTTTTTGTGCAGTTTTCAGGTAAGTAATGATCATTTCAGAGTGTAGGTGTAAGCACCTCAACTCTGTTTCTAGAATGTCGTTTCTTCCCTAGCACAGTTAAAAGAAGAAAAAAAGTTCTTTTTTCCCTTGATCTGGTGGACACAGGCCTATTGAATGGGGTGGTTAGGGATGGAGTTTTGGTTCCAGCTCATTTGGACAGTGTAAAATCTGATTGAGCTAAGGTTAGACATTGGCTGCTTCAATAAGGACAGTAGTGGAGGACTTGTTGTCTTCAAAGTTTGGTGATTTCAGGCGTGAAGAGGGAATATTGATGAAAAATTTTCATGCAGAATTTGATAGTTTGCGTGACTTTGATGGACATGATGAGATTGTTTCCTTTCCTGCTGTGGTGGTGGCTGAGATTGACAAGTCTTGTGTGATTCTAAAATTGGTTGGTGAGAGGGTATTGCTATTTCAGTTGTGTGATTAGGCCTGCCTCTGACAAATTTTTTTTGGTTAGGAGTCTGCAGTTGAGAATTTCTACAAAGGATATCTGATTTTTTCTTCCATGAGAAGGAAGTATTCAGCAACTTTTGGGACTTGTCTCTTTCTGGGCATGAGTCACACTAGTATATGTTATTTAAAAATATTGAAAGACAAAGATGGGAGGAGTTGAAAGTGCAGAAGAATTTGAAAAAAAGGATTTAAAAAGTGGAAGGAAGTAAAGGGAGCTAAAAAAGTTCCAATTGTATGGCAAGGATTGCAAGATAGGGCTCATTTTTTTTTGGGCAATTGGCTTTTTCATTTTTTTCTTTGCTTATTGGTTCTTTTTGCATTTTCCTTGGGTACCTCTGGCTGATATCTTGTGTAGAGTATTGCTGCTCTTTTTTGTTTTTTTGTCATTCTTGCATTATAGTTGGAAAAAAGATGTTTCTTATCAATGAAAAAAGATGGATATTGAAGAATAAACGTCTTTTGATTGAAGTAGTAGTCTTGAAGC
Organism: Nepenthes alata; assembly: GCA_028571085.2. Taxonomy (NCBI): domain Eukaryota; kingdom Viridiplantae; phylum Streptophyta; class Magnoliopsida; order Caryophyllales; family Nepenthaceae; genus Nepenthes; species Nepenthes alata. The sequence goes on along the minus strand of JAOVVI020012555.1, from coordinate 6,628 downwards.
TCATTTGAAGACCTCTGTAAGGCTTTTATAAGCCTTGCTTGATCACAGGTATTTGGTGTTTATATTGAGTTTCTTAGCATTTGAAATATTTTGGTTGATGAGCTCTTGAGACACGGTAATTGGCTCAGTAACTCACCCAAAGTTTGGATAATATTGGCTAATGCTCTCTTGGTTCCACTTGGTGTTAGAGTTGAACTGAACTCTGGCAACTTATCAAATAAATGGTGCCTGTTTGTGATAGAAGTGTGATAGTCGAAAGTGTTGAAGTGTCGTTAGTGCTGTTGGATCTATTTTTCCTTTGAATCACTCATTACTTTTTTTTAAAAATTTTAGACTGACATGGATCCTATTCATACAAAGTTTTCAAATTCTTATCTTGTAAAAGAGGAATGTGGCCTATTTTTTTCCTTGGGAAAATGTTGAGAATATTTTTCTGTTTTTCAAATCGTATACTTGACCATTTTATATGTGTTAATTTTATATTGCATAAAGTTTTTGGCCAGTCTGACTGCATTCTAAGTAGTATGATAGATGCACGTGATGCTAATAAACTTAATGTGTCAAAAATTAAAGGATTATTTTGGAATTTTCTTCTACTGCTTATGTATTGCGTGATGTATTAATATGAAAAACTTTGCAAAATTTTATACAAAGTATAAATTTGGGTTTCAATAGCCTTTGGCTTTTCACAAGAGAGCACTTGGTGATAAAATTGTAAGACTGGCCCACACTTTATGGAAATTTCTAATTTTTTCTAATATAAAAGCTAAGAAAAGGATGGAAAAAATAAAAATTGAGAATAAAGTTGGAAGAAAGAGAGAATTCTTCAATGGGTGGTCTAGTTCATGAAGCTGCACTTGAACTTTTCAATGTATGCAGGATTTAGGATAGATGTATGCACCTTTACCTTTTTCGATGTATAGAAACCAATTTCGTGGCATTAACCTGTGACCTTCACGTTACAATGGAGCAATTTATCATTTCGCAAGGTTCACCATCTATCCTTTTCTCTCAATGGATTTAGGCAAAAAAGAGGTGCACATATATAGAGGTAAATGGTGAGACAAATGCTGAAAATCAGTGATGATAGTGTGTGAATATTTGAACACACCCATTACTTTTTTTGTAACACTCAAGTGCTAATTTTCGGTAGGTTGCATCTAGATTTGTGTGATCCATGTTTAAGTATCAAGGCTGATGCGTGCTCTAATAAGTTTCAAGCCATGCTTCATCAAGATGGAATAGACAGTGTTGCATGTTGGGCACACATGCTTAGAAAAGGCAGAAACTTGCCCTTGATGCAGCAAGCAATGTGCACTTATGTAGTTTAGGTAGAAACTTGCTTGATGTGCAAATGACTGGCACATGTGTGCCAATCTCCATGGATTACATTCCCTTGCATTGTCTTAGGGTCTAAATTGTAGTCTATTAAATGTTATCAATATCTTTCAGAAGTCAATTAGAAGTAATCTAATGCCCCATTTGCCACATCATTCTGATTAGGAACCTTAAGCTTAATTAGACTAATGCTATAAAAGAGCTTGTATGCCTTAATTAAGGCTCATTTGGCCGAGATTTCTGAGAAAAAGAGAGAAAAGTAGACAAAGAAGGGTATTTTTGGGGAAAATCGCAGTATTTCTTGGAATATCCAAGTAAGGCAAGCGCCTGTTACTCCTTCCATTTCCTAGCAAATTTCAGATTTTTCTTCTTCAACTTGATGAAATTCTGAGTGATGTTCATAACCTCCATACATGTGTAGAATTATGCTTCTCTTTGAGTTTTATTTACATACATGACGAAATATAGTCTTTTTGCATTTTAGATATTAGCCAAAAATCTTGAAATTTTGTTGTGGAACCTTGTTGCATGTATATATTATTGTTCACACCATGGTGATCTTTACAAGAGTAACTGAATTATGCATTTTGTTCCATAAGCTCTGAAACAAGCTCATTCTTGTAAGAGATTTTAGTTTCTAGTCAACTGTTGTTTGGTAATTGATGATAAAGATAGTTCATGACATGACTACTATATTATTTGCATAAAAAGGTTTTGGAAGGCTTGCCTATGACCGAGTTATGGGTTATAATAGTGACCTATGGACCTGTCTATAGGATTATAATATATAGACGTAATCACGTTCCATTTCAGCCTTGCAAGTGGGGATGTCTTTGGACCTTAGTTCCCAAATTTTTGCAATTTTGCACTTGTTTTTTGTTAGCCCTTTTTCGTACACTTATGGTGCATTATTTTACATATTTCTCATGTCTTGTTAAGCTTTTAGCTCATCTTTGGTGCATTATTTTACATATTTCTCATATCTTGCTGAGTTTTTAGCTCATCTTTGCAAACACACCACATTTCATATTGGTTGGCTTGACATCGAGTGGCAGTGGGCAAAAGTTGTCCAATTTGGAGGACAATGTTGAAGATCTTCATGCCAAAATGGGGCTCTAGTCTTTTGATGCCTTTTGTTTTGTAAATTTATGCTAATTTTGGTTATGGACATATGTTGTACTTAGGAGAATGTTTTCGTTCCACACTACTTTTCGTAGGGATGAATTTCCATAACTATGTCCATATGTAAAATATTGGAGATTTGTTATCCTAAAACTCTTATTATATCTAGATATGTGTTGCTAATGATTTTGTACATTGTTACTAGCCCGGTATTTGAGATTTATGTTTACTTACGTAGTCGGGAAGTGACAGTTTTTGTTGAAAAATTAGTGGACCTTAACAGAGCTACTGGTGTTGGGAGTGGTGATGGATTTTACTGGTAAAAAATCAATGCACTATTTATGCTTTGCTTTAGAAATTTTGCCCACTAACAATACCCCCTCTTTAGGGTATATGGCTACCTTGATTGCAGAATGTCGCTCCATTTATAGTGTCAGAGTTCCCCAATAGTTCCAGGAAGGATAGTGGCATAGTATAAGTCTGAAGCTGAAATAAGTAATCAAACAATGCAGTCATAATTCAATTCTTCTTCTCGGTTCTGCCTCACTGAAGCAGCACAAACTGCTTTTCTTAAGGGAAACATTTTTCAAAACTGTACTTTGTATTGCAGAGTAACCCCTCAGCCTTGTTGGTCATCCTGGTTTCCATTCTGTTAACAAGTGATCTATATTGATTTTTCTTCCAAGTGTGATTATAATTATTCGCAATGAATATACTTTGATGTATGCATCTGTCGTGCTTCCTTGATGCCATTGCTAGGTTGAAACTTGGTTCAGTAGTTAAAAACCACATCCAAGTAAACATCACCTGCATGGGAGCTTTTGCTACTAAACTCATTCCAAGATGTACATGTCTTTGAACATGGGAGTTGAGTTGTAGATATGTAAGAGATGGCAGAAACGCATGATATAGAAAAAAGGGCCAAACAAAAAATTGTCATGATAAAGCATGACTAGACAGATGTCAGAATGTCATCTAAACTCACTAAATTAGAGTCAGGATTGAACAGGGCTCTTAATTTTGTATTCGGTGCCGTTCTTGGGAGATGTTGCGGGGGCTATTCTCGCCGCGCTTGAACAGATAGGTGGTGGTTGTTCCTGATTGGTTTACCAGAGAAAAGATTATCATAAACAATTACTTTGTCTGACCAGGGCATAGAGGTATATTTATTTTTAAAGGTTGCAGACTGGGTTTGTATAATGGCTATTTGAATGGGTGAGAAAAGAAGCATTTCGAAATTCTTGTTTTGGTTTCCAAAGAGATGCTGACTAGTGAAAAGCATCTTATTGTCGGCTCTTATGTTTCTATGGGAAGTTTCTCTCCTCTGGGAAGACTACCAGTTGGCTTATTTGTTGATGTTTATGCTGTTAAAGGAAAGTCCTTGAAAATTTCTGCTCCGGAAAGTAATTTGTTGTCATCTCTCTTGAATGAAATACCTTACATCTTTTTGAGATGTATTTTTGAAAAAAGGGTGGAAGGAGGGATACCTTTGGGTTTATTTCTGTAGTTGACAGGGAAAAACGGGAAAACATTGGTGCTTTTGACCTTGTAACATTTTTGCTTTTTTAAAATTTTAGTGACTATTTTTAAGGAATTAGATTTTGGCTAGTTAACTGATATTAATATAGCCATTCCCTCCTGTTTCCCCTTTTTCTAATTGCAATTTGGATGACAGCTTCTGGATCAAATGGTGCTGTCATACATTACAAACCAGAACCAGGTAGCTGTAGTGTTGTGGATGCCAAAAAACTCTTCTTGCTAGACAGTGGAGCACAGTACATTGATGGTACGACTGACATTACCAGGACAGTGCATTTTGGTGAACCCACGGCTCGAGAAAAAGAGTGTTTTACCCGAGTTTTACAGGTTTGACGTTTTTTGCCTGGATTACCTTCATCTTATAAGAAATTCACATATGCTGCATCCCCACTCATGCTCCCTCATACATGGGAAGGGGTCTCTTGATGAGCGAGGCATACACATTCTCTCGTAATCTATTCTTATTTAAGGGATGGCACTGTTGAGGTGGATTCATTGCAGGAACTTCTCCTAAGTCTGTTTTGTGGAGCTTTAGTTATGTTTTTGATTTCAAATAAAAGTGGCTTGGGGAGGGGGAGATTAAGGTGGCTTCAAATCACACTATCTAGAGGAATCTTGAGATCCACCTTTTTTCTCGTTTTTTTTTTTGTGCTTTTTTGGGGAGGGTTTCTTTACAGCAGAACAAGCAAAAATTATCACAGATATGTCATAATGGTGCCTGATGAGCAAAAATAAGAAATCCTCTTGTTGGAGGTGTCTCCAGAATCAACCATTGCAATGTCCTGGCCTCCATGTTTAAATCTGTATGTGCACTCCTTTCACTCTCTTAGGCCTTTCGTTAAGGTGCCCCTAGTGGATTAGCCATGACCTGGAAGATTCAGTGGATCCTAGGGATGCCCACTGGTTTCCACTTATCCAACTTGCTAAACAGCTTCGATCAGAATCAATATCATATTTGGTAATTTTTGTTCCAACTCCCTACTCAATTTAATACCCCATACTATGTCCTAAGTTGAGCAATCTAGCTGTGTGTTTGTCCTACATTATGACCAACGGCCCATCATTAGGTGGGCTGTTATGCATTCCGAATCTGTTAATAAGCTTTATTTCTATTTCTCCATAGATTAAAATATTGGTATCCGTATTATTTGTGGCTATATCAATAGTGGACATATCGGACAATACGTATCATTATCTGATATATTGGAAGTAAAAAAATTGTGAGAATCGTCAGCTAATTGACAAATATCGGCAGATATATTACCGACGTGGCAACATAACGATATATATTGATCAATATTTTCATCCATGGTTTCCCCACAAGTTCCAACATGCTGCTGTGAAATTAAATCTCCCAGTTGACTTCGTTTCTGCAATCCTGTCAGGGAAGTGTTGTAACTAGTGAGTGAAGAGAATGTTTAGCAATACTGCTACTGGCAACATATTTTGATTGCCACCCTTAATACCTAGGCTATTAGCATAATACTATATTCTTTAAGGCTTTGACTTTCATCTTTGTACATGTATTTTTGAGCTTCGTGTATTGACATGACTTGTAGGCGGCCATGTTGCTATACTTGATGTTTAGTAGCCCAATTACAAGCTTTTTTGTTATTTGACAGATTCCTGTGGGGTCTTTATGTAGGGTCATATAGCTCTTGATCAGGCTGTATTCCCTGAAAATACACCTGGTTTTGTGTTGGATGCATTTGCGCGGCGTTCTCTTTGGAAGATTGGACTTGATTACCGCCATGGTATTTTCCTTGACATTTATTTTTCCTTTTTTTGTTGAGTTTTCCTTGACAATTGTGTTGTCCCTTTGTTATATTTCCATGCATATTATTATGTTGCCCTTATATATTATGTTTGTCTGCAACAAGTGTTTCTATCCAGTACATGGCGGAAAGCTGTTAGAGTCATCCCATTTTAAAGTCTTATCGTATTTGCAACTATAAGAATTTCATCATGACAACTTATACTGCAAGTATTATAAAATATGTTCCCCACATTTTAATGTGTTTTTATTATTGTAGCCGTTTAAATTGCTAGAATGACATCATCACTGCTCAGAATATGAGGGAGGATTAAAAATAGGACCCTAACAGGACTCTACATGGTGGAGGACTCTAGGATGGGTTCAGTGTGATTAAACGGCGTGCTTATGGCTACATTTTCATACGTTGGTTCAGGGACTGGCCATGGTGTAGGAGCTGCATTAAATGTACATGAAGGGCCTCAGAGTATTAGTTTCCGATTTGGAAATATGACACCTTTGCAGAAAGGCATGATTGTTAGCAATGAGCCTGGCTATTATGAAGATCATGCCTTTGGCATTCGAATTGAGGTACTATGTCAGCCAGCTGTATTATATATCTAAATTATGCTCATGTGTTATGCTTTTGACTTGACACAAGCTTGTTATATCAAAATTAAGAAATTAGATCTGTCTATGATTAGGGAATCCATGAGGCCCAAGTTTATATTAAAGTTCAATAATGAAGCTGTAATAGTCAACTGAGGCTGTTAGGAGGATGTGTGACTTCTTGTGGTGGATGAGGTGAAACGTGCTTAATATGCAGATAAATTAGAGAGTATAATGAAGGAATATATGGTTAACCACCTCCCCCCC
>JAOVVI020012554.1:0-12187 GCA_028571085.2 Nepenthes alata | reverse complement strand
ATGGTGCAGATTGTGTTTTATACTTATCTTGGTCCCATGGATAAAAATATTGGTATCAGTATTATCGGTATTGGTCGCAGCCATATCAGACAAAACGTATTGGCATTAGATATTTGGGGGAAAAATTGAGAATCATAAGCTGACAAAATTTTATTGGCTAATATTTACGTAATATCTCTGATACGGCAACATATTGCGATATTATTGTCACATTAGGAAATATTGGTATCAGGGGTTCTAATACCATTACATATCAGCCAATATTCTTGTCTATGCTTTGTCTCCTTCTACATGGGATTTTTCTTGGTGTCTCTATATCAGATTTCCTGTGAGACAGGAGAGATCTGCTCCATTGATATTGTCATCACTTTCTTGTTTTGTAAATTCTTCCTTTTGTACAATACGAGTAGCAAACTTTGTTTATCATTACAGAAAGAGAGAGAAAAATAGTGGTTGCTAAGAATTTCTGATTGCTGCCATTTCAGGGGGAGTCAATGGACTGGTGCATATACAATGGAATTCGGGAGTTTGATTAATTTGACGTTTGAATCTCAAGTTTACTCCAATGAAGCAAGGTTTTCCTTCTTCCAAGGAGGATATGTGGAAGAACAGGATGAGAAAGGTACTTACATTTGATAGTGCCTGTTGTTTTATAGTTTGAGTTTTCCTCTTCTAATGTGACATCAATAGTATGTTTGGTAGGATGGAAAGAACTATATGATGGGAATGAAATGAATAATACCTGGGAATAAACTATAGACCTTAAATGCTAAAAAATATTACTAAATGGGTTATTGTATAATCATCTGGGAATTAGGTTAGAAATGGACAAATATTACCTCCAACCAAACAATGTGTTAGTAGGAATAATTGACAAATATTGAGTTCTAGACCATAATTACAATAGTGTTTCTTTTTGGCTGTGGGTATCTGGAAATAATTTAATTGGATTTGTTAGCAGAACTGGAAATTGGTTAGAAGAGATAAGAAAAACAAAAATAGAAATACTGAATTCGAAATAAGATAGAATTTGAAAAATTTTGTTGCAATCTAGTAAATATAATCAAAAATACATAATAAAAAATTTTTAAACTATGTTTCGATTTCTAATTGCAGTATTTGATTTCCATGTATGATACTCTTCCACTAGACCCTCAATTTAATTTCCTTTCTCCCTCTTATTTACCAAGTGAATTGAATATTTGATACTTACACTATGATGAAAACAGCAATATTTTACATGTTTTGATTTGAGTTGAAAATTAACAATTCACGGGTGATTATGGCTAATATTGGGCTTTCATCTTAAAGGGCTGTTTTTTCATCCTTTACAATGACTAAAAGTAGCATCCATTCCATGAATTCTCTCCATGATTTCATTGTTTTCTTGTTATTTTATGGGCAAAGCTGATCATTTGGAGTTTATAAACAAACATGTTGGTAATTGTTTATTTCTTAAAGAATCAAACTTAGGAGTTTAATTGGACAAGAGTATCAAAGAAATTGTGATGTTATGCTTGTAATAGATGGCAATTTACTGAACTAAATGATTAAAATGTCTATAGATAAGAAGCCTCGTTATTGCTTCGTAGAGATGGATTCATGGATGAAAATATCAGTATCGATTGTGGCCGTATCGATATCATATATATGGGCCGCAAATTTTTTACCAAAATTTGATAGAAAAATATTGGTTAAATATTAAGTATATTGGACAATATTTTGAATATTAATTGATATATTGTGAAATTTCACCGATATAACAATATATCACAATTTTGTCGCCGTATTGGAATATTTCTTTATTGGAGATCCCAATACTAACATATATCTGTCAATATGTGCAATCCAATTCATGGTGTAGCTCCTATTATTGGTCTTTCCCCTCGGTTTTGGTTGCACAATGACTTGAAGTTTTAGGGAGCTGTTAGAATCCTTCCATGCTCTTGACAATGAGGACTGGCCTCAACTATGCGTGGAGTTCTAAAAAGGGTCGACCAATTTTAGGTTTATTGCATGCAATCTTTCCTTGCATTATGCAATAGGTTAATTTCAGGAGTCAAACCCCATACCATCAGGTCGCACTGCCTTTGATTTGAACTGAGAAAGGAAAGTGAAAATTTTTTGTTGTTTAGTTTTGGATTTCTTTAGTATCGATCTTTTTGTCTTATTTTTTTCACATCAAAATGAAAAACCTATTTTCTGAACTCACTTTCATGGCCCTCCCAACGCCGGAGATAATTTTATAAGTGATAGAGGATAGATATTGAGATGATATTTTGATCTGTTGTTTTAATCTCAGCCTTTCACATTACAACGGTAAATTTCAGTTATTAGGAAGATAAGAGAGTCTAATATTGAGAATGACCCCAACAAAACCCCATTTGGGGGTATAGATTAATCTAATAAATTTCTGATTTGTTGCCTTACAGATAAAAGTGATGACCGGGAAGAAGTTTCTGCATTGGCTGTTGCAACAGAAAAAACCCTACAGGTTCGCAATAAATCCCCAAATTTCCTAGTCAAGGGAACTGCAAAATCAGGAGCCGAGTATTTGGCTGCACGATCGTATCAAGGTTTAGGTCCACACGATCATGATTCATTGCCGATGCCGTTTTTGATTGGTAGAACAGGGAAAGCTTCAGGATACGAAGATGAGAAACGGTGACAAGAAAATATGTAGTTTCTACCGCCCAGAAAAATGGGATCAGATTTCCCTAAAGTTCAGGTTAGTGAGATTTTGGAGCTTTTTCTATTCCGCAGTTTTATAAAAGAATATGATGTTACACTTATTGAGTGAGTCAATTTACACCATGTTTGATTTCGAGAAATTAGGTGAAAATAAATGACAGTGGTTATATTTATTATCTTATTCTAATTACCTTGTTTGGTTGAAAAATAACGAAAAAAAATAAATATTACTTGAGAATATTTATCTCCATAAAATGTAAATAACCAATTCCATATAGAGGGTGTGTTTATTATTGCCTGACAAATGAAATTATTAATTCCTCTCCGCTTACCCTGTAATCACCCTGTAATCGCACCCTAGTCACCCATAGCCACCAGCCCAAACCCAGCAACCCCGGGCGCCAGCCCACTTCCGTCCATCCCACTAGCATTGGCCCACCAATGACACCAGCCCAATGGGCCAATGACACCAGCCCAACTGGTCCTTTGTTGCCATCACCTCTTGTTCAACCACCATGGTAATATTCTCACCTTATTTCGGAGGTAATTTCATTTCCCCACATGAATCAAACGACATAACATGCAAGAAGTTTCCACACCCTGAGGCCACCCACAGTCACCGGAGAACTCTTAAGGTCTTTCTATGTTTTAGGCCCTTTGTGAATCTAACGGTTAGGACGGGACGGTGGAGAGGTAAATGATGGAGATTAAATAGCTAGGTAAATTACTGGATGTAACCTCTACCATTTATCCTATAACATATCGGATGTTTTCAGTTTAGTTAGTTCGGTGCGTTATGTGATTACCTACATAATACAATATTGCTTAGAAATAAATTAATTATAGAAAATTAATTCAACAGGTGGAATTATTTGTCATGGGCCATGGAGTTGAAAACTTGAGGATAATTAGGATTAGATTTAATTGTACCAAGAACTTTAGAGATATTGAATTAAGGTGAGTCGTGAGCATGATGTATCAACCTTTGGGCTGATTTCCTATCATCGTTGGAGCCAACTTAATAGATAATCTATTTGTTAGATCAAATATTTTGGGCCTTTTCGACTTAATATTGGTACGATCATTTCTAAAAATATATTGCAATAATTGAAATTAAGGAAACATTAATAAATTCAAGACTAGTCATATATGCATTCCTTTATTTTTGGTATATATTTTAATAAAGAATTTTAAAAATCCATGTTAGAAAACTAACTGATATTGGAAAATTTTCATTCAAAGTCGGTTGGAATGTTGAGAGAAATTTGAAACCCTAGCTAGTGACTTCTATACTAATTTGGGAGCTTTTAACCTTAGAGTTGTCAGGGAGATTACATAGCTAGCTGGAGAGATTTTGGTGGTCTATGAGTAAATTAGGTTGGAGACTATGTTAATTGCATTTAAGAAATAATTAAGGTCTTGATTTTTATATATAACAAGGAGCTTGTCTGATGGTGTTGTGCAAGTGGTTATTTTAATTTTTGGTTAGTAATAGTCTAAGATTATATTAACTAAATTAGGTGATTAACTAAATTTTTGTTTGTCTAATGTAAGTGGCTAATTAGTTTCAAATTGAGAAGATTTTCGGCTGCTATGCCCCCCCCCTAATTTCGAGATTAGAGTGGGAGAATAACCACCTAAGTCTAGCTTCTTTCTTATTATAAAAATCCTTGAAGCCTCTCATTTTCACCTTTGATATTTTCGCCCAAGTAAAAGAGAAAGGAAGGGGGACATCCAGTTTTGGAGAAGTGATCCGAGTAGATGGAAGAAAGAAAGTGAAGAGCATTCATTCTTTGAGTCAAGTGGACTTGTGACATTTCTTTTTTATTTTTTCATAATTCAATACATTTTAGTATTTCAATTTCAACAAAGAAGAATCATAAATTTATAATAGAATAACATTTATAGCCATTTAGAAAATTTTGTATGCATGTAGTATTCAAATTTGATGCGACGTTTGATTATCGTTCGAAGCGACATTCGAATGCCACTGTTTCAGGCAACAGCATTCGGGCACCATTCGAACTCTAGTCGTGCTACCGTGCACATATGATTGCTTACTTGATGTTAATTATTGTATGTTATCTTTTATTCAGTGGTATTCGTGTTCAAGATTTACTAATTGGCAGTATAGACGGGTATGCACCTATACTTGTTTTTATGCGTGAAGGTAAATCTAAAATATACTACAGGTATAGCTTCTAGGAGAACTGTGGGAATGGTGATGATCCCATGAGATGTCAGAATCTCGAGATGCGTGTCCAACTAATGCAGACATAAATATGTGACCTTTAGTTACAGTGATAGAATAAAATCCACATGAATTTGTTGATTTCTCATGTTGTTACCTCATGTTTGAGTTGGAGTTTTAAAAAATTCAAGTAAAATTCATAGTATCGTGGATGATTCGAAACCTTGTAGTATTTACTGTGATCCGTTGGGATCTAGTGGATGTCCTGTGAGATATCATAGTTGTTTATATAGTTAACATCGTGGATATTATTTTTTCATATTATTATTAAGTTACTTTATTTATTGATGTCATTGATAGTAATGCTTTATTAATATCTATGAATTATTATTATTTTCTGTATATATTATATATTATCTTGGAACTTATTTTGATAAGTGAGTGTTTTGGATAGCTTGATTTCCACAGTTATTGACTTGGTTCAGTTATATGGGGCTTTTGGCTTATCCTTGATATTTCTTTCTTCTAGAGTTGTAGGATAGAAATGGAAGATTCTAGAATTGGAGCGAGAGTTCTGCACTTTAGTGTTAGAGTTGTCTTTATTTATTTTTACATAGTAGAGATACAATTAATACCCATGTTCTATTTTCATAGTTTTGGGCTGTGTTCCTAGGAGACTTTTGGATGTATGAGATGTTTTTGACCTTAGCAATCGTATTTATGATCATGTTATGAACTTGATAATGCTTTTGAGATTTATAGTTTTCCACCTAGTCGGATCCAGGCAGCGGTCATATGCTGGTCCGGGTCGCCACGCATCCACCCAACTCTAATATCAACCGTTAAATTTACCTAAGAATCTAAAATGTGGGAAGACCTTCATAGCACCTCGATTGCTGGCCCACCTCTAGCAGCCCAAGCATCAGCCCACCTTCGGGTACCTCTCCGGCATGGGCCCACTTCCGGCCGACGTCGCCCATCTGTCCGCTACCTTGACCTGATTCCTGAGGCAGTATTCTAATACAAACACGCAAGAAATTTACACTCCCAATGACCAAAATACTGATCTTTCTACTGCTTAGAAGCGCGATTACAAGACCGGAACCGATTTTTAGTTCCATTTTCTATGCTTATTGCCTGCAAGCAGGAAGAAGAAGGTCTGGTATATGAACAAAAACAATGGAGTAAGGATCAACTCTTATAGGCTCTGATGACTTGACATTCACAGCTTCCAATTTAGGAATCCCTCCAAACGAATCTATAGTTAAAATCTTTCCATTAAGCAGCATTTTTTGGCTCTGTAAATCCCCACTTTCAGCTGTTAAGTGATACTCCTCCCTCTCTGTTTCGCCATTGCTGAAAACATGGTGTCTTCTTCCTTGCTTTGATCCGTATCTGTGGCTGTGGTACAGAATCCGAGTGCCGTCAATGACAGTTTTTGCTCTCGCTTCAACGGTGGTGTTTCCGTCCAGGTTGATCAACAGTAAGGCGACTCCGCGCTGCAAGACAGAAGCTGCAATGGTCACCGAATCAAGCGAATACCCGAACACATTTGGTTTTAAGTTCGACTAACCGAGGGTTTTGCACAGTGAGCGTAAGCCCGAATCTTCTTTGTCCCCGAAAATGTTGTCGATAGAACCTTTCTTCCCATTAATCGGTGCCACAGAAGGGCGCTGCAAAAAGACGAGAACAATAGGTAGTATAGATCATTAAAGAATTGACACCAAATATGTATCATATCATTTGATATATTTCTAGCTCTACTTACCTGTAGTAGTCGGGATTAGGTACAAAGGTAGCGGTGTCGAGCAAACCGTAGTTTCCTCCGATCAGAGTTTGTCTGCAGTAAGTTTTGGTATCGAAACTTGCTGCCATGCCGAGCTGGTCCAGGTACCTGTCATATGGTCCTCGAATGTTTAGAAACGTTCTATAAGCAATAAAACCGAACCGAACCAAAATCGTCAAAAAAAGCTCGCGTTACCAAAAACTAAACACGAATGCGTTTGTAACAAGGTTCCTCCCGCTGTTGTAAGCGCCTCCCGCCTCACCGACCCACGCGACTGCAGAGGTTCCGGAGCTCTTCAAGATGCCTTGAAGAGAGCCGAATGTTTTGGCCTCTCCGTCGAGATACGTCGGATCGAGAATCTTCTCCATGAGGTGCTCATCAACTCCTGAATATTCGAAAAAGATTCGAGATTGGGGATGAGAATATTCATCCATGTTTGACGTAGTTATATTGGTATCAGATATATTTGACAATACATATCGATATAAAGCATATCGAACGTAATAGATATTTGCGAATTGTAATTTAATAGATAAATATTGCGTCTATCAAAGAATAATATACCTGGCCCGAGGTTATAGATATGGTGTGTGAGAGCGTATAAGGGAACTCGTGTTTTGTTTACAAAGTCGCTGAACCAACCCGAGTCGAAGAATCCTCCCGGGGCTAAGATCGATGGCTTAGATTCGTTGTTTTTGTAAAGATCTTGCACCGTTTTATATAGAACGTTAAAATCCGAGGCATACTGATCCGCGGCAACGCTTGTTCCTACGCCGCTGCCGCACAATTCATTCCCTAGAAGCCGAAGCAATCTCATACCGGTTAGAATACCATACGAACCCATTTCCATGAACACGACCCACCGAATAAAAGAATAATACGACACGGCATGCATAACCATTTAATAATTTACCTAGCTCCCACCCATGGATCGTATAGCCCTTATTGACCGTATACCGTATGAGAGATTCGGCATCGGATGGGTCCCATGCTCCTGTGGAAAATCCCGCCGGCCGGCGACTCCTTCCGGCCAGAGCATTCAGGCCAAAGATAACCTCTACCCTGCATCATTAAAAAAAAAACCCAATGTGGGGCCATTGAAGAATAGCAATATATATATTTTTTATTTTATTTTTTATTTTTTTTTTGGGTACCCAGTTTTTTGGAAGAAGGAATTCAATTCATCCCATCTTTGTATTGGCAAGCAGCCTTGAGTGAATCCAAACATTTGCGTGGGGCTCTTGACGAACTGGCCGCACGGCTTTCTGAGGTCATTGCTTTCGTATGTGACCTTATCTTGGAGGGTCCCCCCTAGCCTGAGCTTCAACGGTGAAAATGCTGCACAAAAGAAAAATTATATCGTTTATAGACTAAGCCTCTGTTTGTTTGTTTTTTGTTTTTTTTTTTAATTAAAAAGAATTAAAAAAAATGTTTTATTATACCTGATTTATAAAAATAATTGTAAAAATGTAAAAAAAAAAATTATTATGGTAAAAATCTTTAATGTTTTTTTTCTTTATTTTTGTTTGGTAACAAAACCAATTATATATATACTATTCTTGGTAACCTAAGATTCAGTGGTGAAAAAGCAGCAGAAAAAACAAGATAATTGTGGTTATTGATTTGGGAAATTTGAGTTTTATATATCTCCTCTTATCTCCACCGTTGAATCTTTAGTCAAATGATATAGATTTTAAGTTATAAAAAAATCATATATAATTTTTTTTTATAAATATTCATAGTCATTAAATATTTAATTTAATAGTAATAATTATACACCATTCATAGAGTAAGTGATTTTATGGGACAGACGGATATTAAATTAGCGTAATAAAAAGATATAATGGAAAGTATTTTTTATATGAAAAATTATAAATATATATATATAATAAAATGTAAAAAAAAAGTTTTTTTAATAGCCAAATAAATAAAATGCTACGTGTTTTTTCGTCAATAATATCCAAACAACAGAAAAAAAAAATTTTTTATTTTTTTATTTTTTCATTTTTATTTTTATTTTCTTTGGTGATTTTTTTTTCCTTTAAAATATTTTAGAACCAAAGAGAAGATGAAATAAAATTTAAGGAATACTTAGGTACCTTTTATGGCATTCAACAAAATGTTGTTACTGAGATCCTGCACCGCAAGGCAACAATAGATACAAATCAAATTCAAATTTGTCATATTTTATTTATATATATTAAAATTATTATTTTTAGTGTACAAATAAATAATCAAGAAAATAAAAATTAAAATAGAATAAAATTTATATCTATTTTTAATAATTTTAATATAAATAGGTATATAAATAATATTTCTCTTTTTTTAATAAGATTAATAACACTTTTGTAGTTTTTTTTTTTATATTTGGTTAAAAGATAGTGAAAATTTAACTAATACCTAAAGATAAGTAGATCATAATAAATCGAAAATAATTTTCTATTAAACTATTTCATATTTTTGCATCAAATAATTTACACACCGAAATCCTAAGTATATATATATATATAATGATGAATACAAAGGGAGTCTCTCATCAACATTACCATCATAATTTGAAGGTTGATGGCTTAATTACATGCAAAAATCTACTAATTTAACATACGAAAATTATTAAAAATATTTATTATAGATTTAATTTTACCAGATTGAGAAGTGAGGAATGGCCCCAGCTGCAGGTTCCATAGTCACATTTCTCAGGCGGCCACCAATCCAGAGTAGCACAGATGAAATCATCGTCAGTCTCTGCAACAGAGGCTCTCCCTTCAATAACAACGCTTCCTTCACCGTCTTCCATGGCTGCAATCACACAAACGAAGCTGAAGCTCAAAATACACAGCCAAATACTGATACCCACTTGACGAATTTGAGAACCCATTTTGGGATTCAACAATCTCTCCCCAGATTTCCTTTACCCCCCTCTCTTTCTGCTCCTTCTTCTCCTTCACTGAGGTTCACCATCTGTTCGTTAATGGCCGATGAAGAAGTGAAGGTGGGAAGGTGAGGGAGGCCATAACAATGGCGGATTCGAGGAGCAGAGGAGACTCTGAGAATAAATGAAGGCTTGATTGAAGTGATGGGTTGTTTGTGCAGATCTCCTTATAGAAATATTTGTGCGGCAGTAGAGACAAGCTTGCTTGATGGGGTTATCTCTATTCAGATCAGAGCAACTTGAGGATTCGGTGCAAGTGGGGCCCTTGCTTTGCTTGTGCTTTCTTAGAAACGCAGACAACTATTTTTTTTTATTTTAATATAATATTTTATTTATTTAATTAGTGTAAATTTATCAGCATTAATTAATAAATAAAATAATATATTATTAAATTATTTAAAAAATAAGACATGTCGCCGTGATAGGCGTTTCAAATTTTAATAGTTATTTGAATAAAATCAGGTTAGTCTTTTAAATTTTTTAATTCGTATTTTACGTATCATAATAATAAATAAAATATTAAATGATATGAGATTTATTTTCTAAAATATCAATCGATGTTTAAATCAGATATCTTTTTAAAGAAATAAAAGATGATAAGTGATTGTGTAGAATAAGAAATTGATAACTTGGCTTCGTGATTTTTTAGATTTGTAAATATATAAATAATTAAATATTTATACTTATTATTTTTATGAGTAATTTAAATTTCGTCTCCTTATTTAAAAGAAATAGACTTATTTATAATATTATTATTAATTCCTATATCTTTCATGAAATATATAATTACATATTAATTGATGACTTATATTGATTAAAACTTAAATACTGAAACAGTTACATCAATTATTAATCTAATACCTATCTGTTAGGAGTATTAACTGGTCATTTGATTCGACCGTTTATTTTTAAATTCATACAACCGTTTATCATGATTAATCGTTCAGATTCATTAATCAAACAGTCGTTCCCTGTTTCAATCTTTTATACCAGTAGCAGTCCGACCATTAAGATTTTTAATAGTTCAGTCGAATTCTTTCATATTTCAAACCTAAAAACTCAGTTGATTCGTATCTTTTAATAGACTGACAGTTTACAGTTTCCACATAACAACAGGCCAAGCTGATATCATATTAAATCATACCGACACCATTCCTCTATAGTCAAATGTTAAAGTCAAATTTCAATTTATAGAAAATACTTGTGCGGCAGTATAAACAAGGTTGCTTGATGGAGTCATTCTGATTCGTTGCAGGTGTGGGGCTTGGCTTTGCTTGTGCTTTCTCAGAAACGCAGAAAACTAATTTTTTAAATATATTTAAACAATGACATATTTATTAATTTATTTAATGTAAATTAATTAGCACCGATTTATAAATAAAATAATATTTATTATTCAGATATTTCAAAAAGTAATTAAAAAGATATTTATTTATATTAATGATAATTAATTAAAGGGTGGGGCTCATTGGTACACGTGCGCAGAGACAACTGGGGAAGAAAGGAACACAGCCTTTCGGATAATGGGCATCAAACTTTTCCACCATCCAATAAATAAAAATAAACTAATAATATATATATAATTAAAAATAGGTGTCAATTTTACTTTATTATAATTTTCTATCTTTAATTTCTCTCTCCACAAATAAATTTTTTGGGTGCATAAATATTATTTTTAAAAAATAAATAAATATAGAATATTAACATGTATTTGTGAAATATATTTACAAAAAATATTTAAAAAATTATATTTATAAAAAAATATATAATTTTGTAATATTATGCATTGATTTATGAAATAATCGTATTACTTTTGAAATATATGTTAAGTTTAATTAGCTGTGATATTATATTTTATTTATTTGCATTTTTAATTATTTATTGCTATTATAAAGTGATATTTTGTTATAAACATACTGCATAATGTTTTTATTATATTTAGTTGGGCCGGGCCCGGCCCAATAAACACTTTCCTTTTTTTAATTTTTTGTTCACTTGCAAAAAATATATATATTTTTTTATTATTTTAGATAATATTTTTATCTAAATTTTATATTTTTTAAAATAATCATATTTAAATAATAATAATAATAACCACGAATCTAATTTTTAATTGTATTGATAAGAAAATGTGGTTGGTTTGGTGAACCAATGTTGACTGTAAACCTAACCTAGCAGCAGCCCATTAAATTAAACAAATATATATATAATTTATATTTTATATATCAATTTTATTTTATTTTTTATAATATAATAATATTAACATATAAATAATAAATTATAGATAAATTATTAATAATTTAGACATGTATAATTACTTATTAAATAATGTCATTTTTCCATGTTACCCACTACACCATCTATTCCTAACTTCTAAATACGAACAAACTATCCCCGGTTTTAAAGGGATTAGTACAGATCTTAATTATTTATTTTTAAATAAATAATTATAATTTAATTATTTTAAAAAAATTTAAAAATAATTAAAATTAATATTAATTCATAATCATCCACTTAAAAAAGAGAGTTTGGTTTTATATTTTTTTTAATTAAATTGATAATTTTTTAATTTTTTAATTTTTATAGA
>JAOVVI020012553.1:0-12187 GCA_028571085.2 Nepenthes alata | reverse complement strand
CTAATAAATCTTGTGATTCTCACGGGCGAAAAACATTAAATCTCACGGTTTCAAATCATGTGAACCAAAAAGAGTAAGGTTTTTATATAGTTTTTATGATTAAAAGCTAAACCAAAGCACTGGATCTTTTACGAGTATAATTATATCAAAAAAATAAGATAGAAAACTTCAATAAGTATTGGAGAATCCTCTCTTCTCCCAGTCAAAAGCCTTTTTATTCAAATTCTTCGTGATAAAATCAAAGGGTGCCTCGTACAAAGGAAACATGGTCAACTATCAAGAATAGCCAATGCAGTTTTCCTCTTTGTTATATATATATACTTTATTGTAAAGGGTAAGCTCGGATCACCTCGATAACGGGTGCTCGGCACATCGGGCAGTTACCATTGTCGACCAACACATTAGCACATTTTGTACAGGTGCACATGTGCCCACATCTGCGATAACCGAAAATGATGAAGGTAAGAAAATCAGAGAGACATGGAAAAAGTGATTTCCTCGGGCGGATGCTGGTTGCCATATCGGATTAATTTACCTGTACAGCAAAGAATCGATGTTGCTGTTGCAGCATATGCAGCAGATTCCTTTCCGAGCGCAATCCCATTTCGATTCATCTCTCGAGATTTCATTTTCACTAGCCTCTGACACAAGTAAATGAACGCTTTGTTTAGAACAGGTGAAAATTTATCTGTTACGTCAAAAATATCGCCATATATCGAAAGATATTTCAAAAGTCAGAGAAACGGCCAATAAGTATTGGCCATTCTTTTGGCTTTGCTTCGTCCTTGGAAATTTAAAAGCACACATTCTAAATATGCCTAAATCTTCCAAGAAGCTTTAATTTACTTGTTTTGTTAGCATTTATCAAAAGTTCTGAAGAATTTCCAATAATCTAAAAAGATATTAAAATTAATTCTGATAAAATTAATTAAAATTCCTAAAATTTGTGAATAAATAATTAAGAATGTTCAAATTTTACTATCTGATACTTTTGATACGGCCATGACGCTTGATATTGATACTCGCTAGATAAGGCCATACCTAATACCAATATTATCATCTACAATCCGACCCCAATGGTGTAAGAGCAAAATTATCGTTCCATATAGAGGAAATGGACTAGGCAATCGAAAAATGTCTAAAATGTAACTCCACAAGAAATTGAACTAAGAACTAATGAATTGGCCTGTTTCTTGTGTGTAAGAAAGGATCACAACGCACCTGATGATTTGATCGTGCGGTTAAGAGCAGCAGCAACTTCTTGCCTCACAGATCGTTGTAGCTCCAGTTGCATATCCATGCAGGCCTCCAACATCCTCTGCATGTTGTTCAATCTTTGCTGCAGCCTAGCCATGTCAATTCTCAAATCATTGATGATCTCCCATTCCTGCACAGACAGGTCAAATATGATTGGTCGATAGTAACCACTGATGACATGGATGTAGGAGGAGAGTGTTATAATGATTCATTAAGTGGATGAGCTCCCATATACACGAAATGACTAGGATAAAAAGTTGATAAAAGATCGGTGGATATTGAATAATATTGATGTTATCTCCACTATTTGTTTTCCTTCTAATCCTCATTATTAGGTGAATATGAAAGCCTATCCATCAGAAGAAGTAAGGACCATAACAGCTCCCATAGTAGGAGCAGCCTTACAACCCTGATCGAACTGAAAAAGATTAGTCAATTGAAATCGATTATGAAATGTTAGATATCCCATTAATTCAAGGCCAAAAGAACATCAATCACAAAGGAGAGAAGGGCAGATTTGGATGACAATAGAGTGAAAGGAATACTCATTGGGCTTCTGAGGAAAAATTCAAGTTAGCTTTGATAAAATTTAGAAACAATAAGTAGATAGGGACAAAGTAAAATAGGCCAGATATGGAGGTTATAGTCAAGTGCTCCTAAGGTCCTCACCCATTCTGTGAACCCAATGGTAGCATTGGAAGTTGGGTGGATGAATAAAAAATATTATATTAAGTGATTTAAATAATTATTCAATCTCCACCATTCGTCCATCCAACTTCTAATCTTGGCCATTGAGTTCACGGGAATTCTAAAATGTGAGAGGACCTTAACAGCTCTCATTGTAGAGTCACAGGTTTCATCATTCTTTGTGGAATTCATCTTGAGATTAAAAGGGAAAATAAGTTAATAAAGCACTTACAGTCCCTGGGTGCTGATGGGTATCATGCCTTGACCAACTTCTATGGCGTAGATCACGGTCCCAGAATCGCTGAGGGGCCACCGTGGTTGGAGAAAGTGTAGCCAGGGAACCCTCAACAGCACCGGGATCCCCATTCTGAACCGTGCTTAGATGCTCCTCATCATGCATTGCAAGTGGAGGAGATAACGCTTCCTGCAGCTCCCAGCCATCAATTGCTTGACTTTGCCTCTCCACATATGACTGTATTAACTGGTCCAGACTCTCACGGAAACCACTATGAAGAAGACTTGACACTCTTCTCCTACATCAAAATAATAACTTTCACAAAAATTCAATCCAAGTAAAATGATAAATCAATATTAACAGATGAAGTATCTACTAGAGTTCAGAGATGAAAATTTGTTCACTAATTCATTATGATGCCGGATGGGTTGACAAGGGGAGATATTCAAGGTTATATAAATTATTATAGGATATTAAATTAATGGATCATATACTATAAAACTCTGGGAATGAGTAATTGAACAAAGACAAAGGCAAGAAACAAAAGTGAACAGAAATCAATTGGCTTTATATCAAAGTGCTCAACCTCCAATGACTTGTCCTAGGACAGGGGAGAAAAAAGACAAGATATCGAATTCCAAGGGCAGTTGGGTATGATATTACATACCTATTCAGAAGTTCTCTAAGCTCCGTGCCATACATATTATCATCATCCGAAAAATAATATGCATCAACCCTTGCAGCAGAAGTCACTCCAAGATCAGACTGCCCTTCCAAGCTCTCACTCATAGGCTCCTCCCGAGGACCGCTTTCATGCAAGGAGGCTTCCTGAGTATGGTTCTGCTCTCCGCCTTCATTTCTGAGCATGCCATAAGACATTTCGTGGCCAGCACTGGGCCGGTTTTGTCCCGGAATTTCATCTACATCACCGTCTCCCCATTCATTCGACAGAACACTACCTTCCCATTGTCCTGTAGCTTGTTCCTGCCAATCCTCAGATTGAGTAGTGGATTGTTGCCTTTGTAAATGTTCAGATGCATTGCTTCCTAAGTTATCTGAATAAGATGAGATATCAGGTACGCCATGCCCTTCACTAACAAGGTCATATTGATCACGAATTACTACATTGGCTTCTTCATGATGACTGCT
Source organism: Nepenthes alata (assembly GCA_028571085.2). Classification (NCBI taxonomy): domain Eukaryota; kingdom Viridiplantae; phylum Streptophyta; class Magnoliopsida; order Caryophyllales; family Nepenthaceae; genus Nepenthes; species Nepenthes alata. The sequence goes on along the minus strand of JAOVVI020012553.1, from coordinate 8,859 downwards.
ATCTCCATCTTCATGTCTTGAAGATTCGTGGCAAATTATTTGCCAGGGTTGATCATCACTTGGTACATTTCCACCATAAAAATCATCAGTATCCGACTCTTCTTCATTCCCCGCACCATCATCAAAAGCATGTTCCATCCCTGTTTCTACATCGGTGGCTGTAGATCCTTCCAAGTTTCTTTCTTCAATGACACAGACAATCAGGTCAACAGTATGATCTGATAAGGTGCCAATGTCACTTTCTTGGTTAACAGAATCAATTTGTTCTTGTGCATCATCAAGAACCTCAATTGAGCTGTTAACTTGTGCCTCATCATCTATAAAACCATTAGCATCACTGTTAGATGAACTGTCAGAGAGATTGTTTTCTTGAGCGTGAACATTGTTGTCCAATCTGGAGAGGAAACCTTCCCTGCAGCAGGCAATTATTTAGAATGGATATCTCAATAGTAAACACCAAAACAAAATTGTATAGATCATTAACTTAACAACAAAAGCATCATTATAATGATCTGTAACAGGGGATAAATCTTCCAATAAACCATTCAATACATCTTACTGAATGCTCCACTGAAACACACAACAAATTATTCAAATTCATTGGGGAAAATAATTCAAATATAATAGTTGATGACAAAGACTAGATCACACTAGACATGGAGTCTCCCGAGTGTCGCACATACCACCAAAATAAAGAAAAGATTACATGGTTATGAAGTTGTGGCTCTTCTCCCTAAGGACCAACCAAGAGAAACAAAGGACTAGATCACACTCGGTAACAAAAAAGGCATATTCAACATCCTTTTAGAGTGGTTACTAAATTCACTCTTCATAAGTTGCACGGAATTATGATAAATATTGCAGGGATTAACTCCACCAACTACTCTCCTTTCGATATCATGCCACTTCTGTTTTTTTTTACCCCGGGGAGGGGGGGTAAGTGGACTCCACAACAAAAATATGGGCACCCAGCAATACTGCTTGGGACTTTTGCACTCATAGCCAGACTAATATAGGAAGCATCATCATACAAACACTAAATTGGTCTTCTCTGAAATTCTTCTAACCCTCCAGACCACACAACAAAACTACAGAAATATTCCTTGCATGGATCCTTTGCGGTCATAGCCCAACTATAGGTAGCATCATTTAAAAAACTCTCAATTAGCCTTCCATGAAATTCAGTTATATTTAGACCACTCCTAGTCCAGCCTTGCACCATCTGAGTTACCTCAACTCAAACACATGCAAAAGAAAACACTTGCAAGGAGAAGCACTAGAAGATATAGCCAAACAATAATCTGAGAAACTTTATTTGTCTAACAGAATGAAAAAAAGGAAACTAGAGCACTCTTGTACTGCATCTTTCAAACTGGAAAAAAAAAGTTACCTTAAATCAGACACTGTATGCCGTTGCCGTAGTAATCCTAATTCACTTTCTGCCGCAGGATTAGGTCTGGTGTGCTCAACCAATCTTTTATTTTGCAATAGCCTAACTCTAAGTAATGACTGCAAGACAAATAAAAAAAATTTAGGATGGCTAGTCATAAAAATCAGATGTGTAGATAATGGTTTTCCATTGAAACAGCTGACAAAGAATGTGACGTATACAAATGCAGAGAACTCAGAAAAATTAGCTATCACCAAAAGAAGTAAATTACTGGAATCTTGAAAGTGTGGTTAAGAAGGAAGGGACTCGAAAAAATGTCGGTCATTGCCATTTTTAAATTCCGACACTGAAATAGAAATACTATATAGAATTACCATACCAATACAGAACATATAACAATCTAAGACACCTGAAAAGGTTAATTCTCCCAAAAGAAACCCAGAGGAAAAATGAATAGGGTAGAGAACATTGACATTTCTGCTGCAGTTCAATCCCAAAAAAGAAGCTGTCATCAACTTATTATGTAAACCCAACACACATAGAGATTTATCTCTGAAAAGTAGTTAACTTACTGCCTTACCTGAGAAAGATCTTTAATTCTTTATTCAAAAAATAGAGACTTGAGATAGATCTCACAAAATGGTTTTTTAATTCATCCATGTAAATCCCATCAATTGTGTTCAAAAGAAAATAAAAGAACCATAAAAAATATAAGATAATAGTAAATCTCATTTACATTGAGCAACGACAACTATGAAAATAGTTTTAACAAAGTACAACAATAGCAACTATATAGAACATGTGTGATCCTAGAACATCATGCTGAGAACAAAATCTCAATCTAAACTCGCACACTGATAGCTTCACACCAAGTGAGGAGATAAAATATATTATAACATGAGTTATATCACCTGGAAGAAAAGTTGAAGGCTAACCTGAATGCGATTGCGGAAAGCAAAACTGCTGACTGGCCTGCACTGCGACAAAGTGTGGAGCTCTCTTTGTTTTTCCTGCTCTTTCTTCGCCAACAAATCAAGCAGAGCCTGCCTACCACATAATCTACGAATATCCCTCCGCGTGCTGTCAGATTGACCTACATTATGATCAAGAACCAGCCCATCACGAACTCGCTCAATCTGAGAACCAAATTCAGTGGCTTGTTCTTCACTGTTCCCACCACAAGCATCCCTTTGCTGGGTAGCCATCTGAATCCATTCCCTTACAACCCTCACTCTCTCGAGTTCATTCTCACCGAGCCATTGTGCCCTTGGACTGCTGTTCACATTGGGAACATTTGATCCAAGTCCAGGTACCCCGTTATTCATCCAGCCCCGAAAAATTTGCCTAACACGTTCCCTTTCAACTTCACCAAAATCATGAGATTGCTCAGATGTAATACTGTGATGATCTTCATTTTCACTCAGAAGCCCTATCTGGCCCTCAGAAATAGCCCCATCTCCATTTTCACTTTCACTTGAATCCTCCAAACAACCCCTGCCTTCACTCTCCTGGCTCTGGGACAAATTTGAGCTTGATGCCCCAGTGCTCAACCTATCACTATTGTATTGCTGCCACCTTGATCCAACCCTCTCATGGGCATGATTCAACGCTGACTCATCCTCAAGATCTCGCCACATCTGCAGGATTGAGGATGGCCGGGTGCCTGACCTCCCTTGACTCCCATGCCTCCCAGATGATGACGATTGGGACTCCGTAAGAATGGAACACTCGGGTACAGGTGAAGGTGAAGGTGAAGGTGAAGGTGAAGGTGCAGGTGCAGGAACACTCTGCAGGCCAACTATAGCCATCTATATCTCAAGAAAACAATCCCTAAACAAAATTGTTCTCAGCCATGGTAATCTTTTCCAGGGTCTACCAAACAACCCTTCAAAAAACTCAGCCATGCCATATATTTCTGATTATCAGATCATAGATCTGCACATAACTTATCACATGGCCACAATCATCATCAACAGCAGTATTCTCTTTCCCTGAAATCATATACACAAAACCGACACACACATCAAAATTGATAAACACATAAAAAATATAAGAGTTCCTACAACGTTGTCAAATAATCAAAATTCCTTCACCCTTAAACCTGGTAAATTCGCAAGACTCTCCGCTAAAATGCTTGAAATTTTAATCGAAACAGGATCACCAAACCAAATCCTTACCACCGATCCACAATTCCATCACAAAATGTTCCCAAAAAAACTAATAAAATAACATCTATATTTTCGGTAAATTAATACCAAAAGTTCAAATGAATGAATGTATGGAGGAGAAGTAAACGCATACAGATATAGCGTTGTAAGACCAAAATAATTAATCAAATAGAAATAGATGAAAAGGATTACATAGACAGAGAATGTTCAACCGAAATTGTTTTTATCTATGTTGAACCAATTCCTCGTTGAAACTTCCAAGCCAAGTGAGGAGAGAGAGAGAGATGTGTGCGGAAAACTCAAGACAGTGAAAGATCTAGAGAGAGAGAGAGAAGAGTGACATATACCTGCGAAGCTTATTGTCGTTTTCGAAAGAACTAGTAGACGAAACCCTAAGCTGTCCAGAAAATAACAGAAGAGAGAGGAGGAGGAGGCAGGGCAACGCGTCTAGCGAGAGAGAGAGAAAGAGAGGGAGGGAGGGAGAAGAGAGAAAGAAGAGGGAAAGACGAAACGAAGCGGCCATTTAATATTTATGGAAATAGCAAACGATGACGGACGCGTCGCTCTCAACCAGCCATAAACGTTTCATCTCTCTGCGGTGGAGCGAGTGATTAAAGGCACGTCGCGTGGTAATTTAACGTCATTTTCGGGTTAATTACGTAATTTAGTCGATCTTGAATTTAAAGGCAAGTCGCAACTCAACACGCCACTTTATATTGACTGACTATATTTTCAAATTTATTAAAATACTAAATTAATTTTATTTTATATTGATAAATTTGGAAACTAAGTAATAATTTATTAATATTAAACTTTATTCGTACAGCGCATTATCAGAAATTCAGTAATAAAATTATTATTTCGTCTTAATTAGCATTTAAGCGGTATTAATTTCATAACAAAAATCTTGATTATAATTATATTAAAAAAAATTAATTCAAATCGAATGTAAATGTGGAGAAAATTAAAATATATAAAACAGGTGTAGTGTGATAAGAGAGAAAATTAAAATATATTAAACTTAATTTTCTTTTTTATTTTATTATTTTCTTTATTTATTTATTGGATTTTTATTTAGTATTGAGTAAATAAGAGTTTATTAAGTTTATTATAAAATAATGTCATGTGATACGTACGTTGGGTAAAAAAAATAAAAATATATTCGTGCTTTGATTTTCTACAAAACATTTTGTATTACGTGTGTTGGGTAATATAACTTAAAATATAATTACTTAAAATATATTATATTACTAAATAAAAATTAAAAATAGAATAAAATTAAAAAATAACAAAATTAAAAAAGAGAAAAATTAAGAATATTTTTTTAATATTTTTGGAAAGTTAACCTTGAACCGAACAAACAGTTTGGAGGTGTTGATGTGACGCTTGAATTTTGAATATCCTGACATTGTTTTAAATATCTATTTATATATTTATTTATCTTAAAATTATTAATTTTAGTATAATAAAATAAAATTTATATTTATTATTAATAATTTTAATATAAATATATATATAATAGATTATAAATAGTTTTATATATAAATTTTTAAAGATTTGATGGTATAGATTTAAAAACAAATGAACAGAAAGACTATGAAAATAATTTTTAAAAAAATAATTGCTTATTTTTAATTCAAATATTTTTTTCCATAATGTATACTTAATTATTGCTAATATAAATTAAATTATTGCCAATATTAACCTCTTCTTTGGGGAAAAAATAACACTCATCTTTATAACAAAAAATTTTAAAAAAATCAATTTCCTCTAGAATTCGAAGCTTGCAAAATACGTGGGATATATTTGACTGTTAGTCTCATCCAATAAGATTTTATACTGGAAAATGCATTTAGAAAAAAAGGAAGATTTATCGTGGGGATTATGTTGTAGGAATAGATTATTTCACTACCTTTTTATGAATGAGTGAAAATATTTTTTTTTCTTATTAATATGTCTTTATATAGATAAAATTATATGAGATGGGATTAACAATGCAACGAGACCCACAATTTTTTCTAAATGGGCAATACCGTGAACGAAAACGGGTCAAATTTTAAAACCCAATAAAAAATTTTCTTAAACTCTAAACTATATATATAGGATTGTAAATATTCTTATGATACAGTAGCAGTACAAATAAATTGCCAACTTATTTATTATCGAAAAGACGTCCTAGAATGAGAATGACTGTTTATTGTGAGGCTATGTCATAGGATTATATTACTACACAACAATTTATAAAAAGATGGTCTCCTATTTATAAGTGAAAAAAACTTCATTTTTCTATCTAGCTGCTTTTTATAGGATAAAATTATATGAAATGAAGTTACCAATCTAATGTATAACGTTCCCGGTGCATCCACATGTGGATATTGTCCGCTTTGGTTTAGAAGAACTTTACGACATCCCCAGCATACAGGTCGATGCCTGGGAGAACTTTGCGGCGTCTCCAACCTACAGGCCTCATGGTTTTGTTCCTGGCGAGCCAATGGCCCCCAAAACGCGTCCATAAAGAAGAGGTACCCACGCATTTATAAAGGCACGCTTCGTTCACCTCCCCATCCGATGTGAAACTCTACGTAATGAGTCCGGACATTATTAAAAAATGGACAATACATTGAACGAAAATTAATCTAATTTTAAAACTCAGTGATAATTTTTTTCCAACCCTAAACCGATTTATTTGTATAAGAGATAGAAATTCAGATCATACATAGCATCAATCAAAATAAATATTTTTATAAATAAAGGTAAAATTTTTACTTAGAATATAATTTAACTATATTTTTCATAAAATATTCCATGGTAACAGCCAACGGTACCCATCAAAAATAATGAAAATCAACCAAATAATGCTTCAAAAGGGGATTGTTGTATAATTACAACTATATATATCCATTGAGCACACTGTTGTTGTGGTTTTTCTTTTTTGTCCTCCTCCTTTTTAAACAATAAAAATAAATAAATAAAGACAGAAAATAAGTTCTCAAACAAGCCAACGACCGACAGCTTGTCCCAATAGCCTACTTTTGCCAAACTCCCAAATGTTTAATGTACCACGTTCGTGATCTAATTTCGTAGCCCTTTTTGCCAATTTAGATTTCTTACCTTTTTAATATATATATATATATTTATTTATTTATTTATTTTAAAATAATAAAATGATAAAAATTAAATAATTATTTTAATCATATTATAAAAGTAAATTTCTAGCGTTGGAGGGGTAAAAAATCATATTGTTTAAAAAGATCATAGCCGTATTGCTATTTTTTGATTGAGAAATTCTCGATATATAATTTATTTATAATTATTTTAAAGCTTATTTATATATATAGATATAAATATTTAAAAAAAATAAAAAAAAATAATAAAAGGGGTTCATCCTCCATATCATGAATGGATGGTAGATGATGGAACATTTATTATTTTTCTTTTATAATACCTATTAATTATCAAAAACCCATTATATTTTTTAACAACTAATTAAATCTATCTACCATGTATTTTATAAATAAAAAGGTTGTTCTTATAATTAGTAGCATAACAAGCTCATATAATACACATAATATATCATCATTAGCTCATAGTTTAAATGTGTACTTTGCTAAGTCAATTATGACAAGCTTTTGTGGCATGCAGTTAACAGCGCGACATAGAAACATAGCTTATAGATTATGATATGCTAAGCTCTTTAAAATATGATTAGTACCCACATTAGATAAAGCGGCGGGGATCGTCCGTTAGACCAGAAAGATTTCATATCTTTAAGAAATGGAACTAATTTTTTTGATAATCTAAGTTACTGATATTTAAATAAATGGTTATAATTTAATTATTTTTAAAAATATAAAAAATCAGTTAAAAATAATTATTAAATTATAACTATTCATCTTAAAGTAAATGGTTGGGATATAGAGAAAAATAACCTCAATCTTTTAAATAGATGGAGCTCCTCTAACCTGCATGATTGTGCATATTCAAAGTAAAATTTTCATGTATTGCGTTCTAGGAATACAGATTATCTTACGGATCAGGGGCCGCAAATCAGATCTTCTTGTTAATCGATCTGATGCGGATCCGCTTTTCATGGCTTTAAACCTGAATCCTGTGCAACACAACTAAAAATGAGATGTCATAGGTCGGCGAAAATTACTCCCACCATAAATCCTCTGACGCTCAAATCAGATATCTTTTCAATAATATAGAAAAATAAATGGAGGATACATATGTGATGGATTGAGCGTGGATGCGTCCTATTAATAGACGGCTTAGAAATGTGACTGAGAATGGATGTTTCCCCTCATTCATCTCCATTGGAGATCACTTGGAGGGTTCTTATATAGTGGGAGGATGACCATTTTTATCCATAGCCAACCGTCAAAGATAACTGTCGGTCACTTTTATCCATAACCAACCACCAAAGATAACCACCGGTGGATTGAAAGAAATAGTTTGAATAATTTTTTAAGTTGGGTATATTGTACCCATCAGAACTTTCTCTAAATTTTAAAAAGTAATAATTTTTTATATTTTTTATAATAGTGGACAAAATACGACAATGAAAATAAAGTGCATCTAACAACAATAAATATCGGTCCAACATTTTTTTAACTTGACAATGTGAGGGGCCGTGTAATAGACCGTTATTAAACTTGTTTAGGTAAATATTTTTCGTATGAATAATGTTATATATATATTTATTTATTTATATACTTATTTGTATTAAAATTATTAAAAATATATATAAATTTTATTTTATTTTAATGTTTTCTCTCTTCTATCCCTCTCTCCACACTAATTTTGATAAAGGTAGATATATAAGTGAGTATATAAATATTAATTTTTTAAAAAATTATTATAATAATTTTTGATGTGATATACTAATTATTAAAAGTTATATTTACATTTTAAAAAAATTGATTCATATTTTATGACTAAATTATTGTTATGTGTAATACTTTTAGTATATTTTAAATGTTTTTGCAAGCTTCGAATTCTAGAGGAAATTGATTTTTTTAATTTTTTTTTACAAAGATGAGTGTTATTTTTTCCCCAAAGAAGAGGTTAATATTAGCAATAATTTAACATATAGACTAATTTATATTAGCAATAATTAAGTATACATTATGGAAAAAAATATTTGAATTAAAAATAAGCAATTATTTTTAAAAAAATTATTTTCATAGTCTTTCTGTTCATTTGTTTTTAAATCTATACCATCAAATCTTTAAAACTTTATATATAAAACTATTTATAATCTATTATATATATATTTATATTAAAATTATTAATAATAAA
>JAOVVI020012552.1:861-12188 GCA_028571085.2 Nepenthes alata | reverse complement strand
AAGATTATAATAATTTAAAAAATAATTCTGTAATAAAAAATTGTATAGAATCTAATATCTAATTATTTTAATAAATTACTAATATGAGTTATATTACGTTGGACAATAATCCTAACAATACATAAACAAATCTAGTAAAAATAATTGTTTAAAGGATATTATTAAATATCAAAATCTAAACAATCTAATAATTTTGATAAAAAATACACGATCCAATCCAAGATCCTTTTCTAATCCACTCACGTGACTAACCACGTCACGTGATTGGCCGTTGCCGGTGGCCCAATTCTAAATACAATTTTGAAAATATAAATTTTATATACTATTTAATTTAAATGAATATGTGAAGCTTATTACACCCATATATATTTGTTATATTTAATATTATTTTTTAAATATCTATTAGTGATATTAAAATATGAATACTTATAAATATATAAAATATATATTTTGATAAGATTCTAAAACCACAAAATTAAAAAGATAAACGGAGTTACCTCCCCAAATTTTTAAAAGAATGGTGGTAATAAAAAAAAAATCAAAATCAATTAAGTATTCATTTATGTTAGTTTGAGATTACTTTAATTATTTTGATAATAATAAAAATAGTTATAATAGAATATAATTTTAATTAATCAAATATATTCAAACTTGAAATTTATGAAGTTTTATGAAAAAATTATTTCTCCATGCAAATGTACATTGGTCATGAAATTAAGATTTACACATATTGTATTATTAATTTTGAAAATATATTTTTATATTAATTATAAAATTATAAAAATATATTCTGCGGAAATTAGACATAACAAGATGTCATTCTAAAATTATAAAAATAAATTTATATTACATTTACTTATATTTTCATTAAGAAAACTTTTGTTATTATATCCTTACAAGAGTGAACAAATAAGTATTATTAAACCAGTATAAATACATTACCAAATCACTCTCTATACTATTTATTTATTTACCATATTTTATTAACTTCACAAATTTGATATTTAATCAAATTTAAATTAAGCTTTGCTTATTAGGATAATAATCTACCTTGTCACATCTCGTGAATAACTTAACATATAAAGAAAAGATGGTATATTATTTTTTGATAAGTCAATTACAAAAAATTAAGTAGAAGACCAGAATTCAAAAGTTAATGAACAGAGGAAAAAAAGGACTAAAAAAATAAAATAGGGTTCAATTTGTAAAAATAAATCAACAAACGAAAATTAATAAGAAAATTTGGTAAAAAGGAAAGATTTTAGTTCGGAACTATTCAGTAACTCTAGAGGGAATACATGGGACCCCATGAGCAAGAAGATTAACCATCCATCAATTTGTCATGCCCCTTGAGCTACACCGATTAGCCACCTTTTAGACGCTCTCAATGATATAAAATTTTATCTATCTATTTATACTGACAGAGTCATACAAAATTTCTTTTGTAGGTGGGGGCAGGGGAGTTATATCCACCATACATCATCAAATGTCTGACAAATAAAATAACAAATTTCTTGGATCCGGTTATTTAAAATAGTAGTGCGCGTGACTTATTTATCGACTCTTAAGTTATCACCCATAGAAGAACAAGCTCTGCCATACGATATGTTATCATGTCAGAGCACCCTCTGCATTATGTGACAAAGCAGCCCAGATACAATTAGGTTCTACAAAACATAACATAATCAGCCAAAAAAAAAAACCCATAAGGTCATCCAAAGCGTGAGGAACAAACTACAAAAACAAGTTAAAGGGCCACAAAATTCCCACTTGAGGGGCAAACTACACCTAACAATACTCCATAAAACATAAAGCCTCAGGACTCATCAAGCATTTGGACAACCTGAGCAACACCTTCTGCAATCTCCTCCTGAATGACACCGGTGGGCATATCAAATGTCCTCCTCATGGAAAGAGATTTCCCGGCTCGCTGAGGCTGCGGATCCACGACATCAAGCATGGCCTCCAGCTCATCCACCATCGATCTCTTTGCAGCTCGAACCATTAAATCGGCACCCTAACGGAGCAAAAATTATAGATAGTTCTCAAGCAGGGGGTCAAGAAATATAAAAGTGCATATGTAAGTCACCTCAATGGCATCAACAGTCAGGAGCAGAACGATAATCTTCTCGGAGAATTTCTGGCGCTCCTCAGCATCACTAGCCACACGGTTGCGGTAGGAGAAGTTATGAAACAATGCCCTGATCTCCTTTAACTTGGTCTTGGCAACAGCCAGGTCTCGGAGGGCACGAAGAGCCCGAGACCTTCGGATTAGATAATCCCTGAAGCTCATCTGGATAATCATTGCTGCATCCTGGGGCGATAACATCTTCTTTTTGCCTTTGATATTGGCACCTTGAGCTCTCTTGGCAAAAGCCTTTGTTCAAAGGAACCACGACAACATAGTGAGAGAATAATAATTTTGTTTTTATCGATTAGATTGAGGGTAGCTTGAGACGGAACTGCCTCTGGCAGCACTTCAACCACATTTGGTAGGTTGAAGATGAAAATGGAGAAACCGTGGCAGGATCAATTGCATGAATAAATGATACCAACAAAGGGCGAATTCCAAAACGTATAGCCTACTCCCTAAAATGATTCACAGACTGTTTTTCTCCAAAATGAACCAAAAATCAAAACAGCCTCTATAATGACCCAAAAGGTTTATAATTTGTGTTTTATACCCTTACATGCAACAAAGCCATAAAAAGTTGAAATAAAGCCAATTATATCACTTTCTCACATCCTTTCCTGCAATGAATTTAGCAATTGCACACTAAACCATCTGAATTTGCCACAGCAAATCGGCGACAGCGGCACCAACTCCTCTTTCTCTCATACCCAATCCTTGTCTATGCCTCCTTTATTTCCACTATCATCTTCGCTGTAACCACCAAGGACTCAATCAGCAATCTTGATGAGATCCTCATCTTCCTCGAGGAATCAAGTGACACTGTTGCAATACCTAAATATACTTTCCAAACACTCCAAATAGGGCACTGCTTCAGACATAATTTCCCAATTGAATACTGTTTTCCCCAAGACACTGAACAAATGAGATTCAATGGGTTTGCCTTATTCTATATGATAACATACCCAAACCCCCTTCTTGTGTCAGCAAGCAAACTGCACTCCATCCAATAAAAAGGTTTTTTTGGTAGAATGCACTACTGCAAACAGTAAAAATTTTGTACAAACTGCAATTGCTTCCTAAATCACCCTTTTAGGTAGCAAGCTTGCACCACCAGTAAACTTTATGCCACATAATATTGCATTTGTCAATTGTACCCTTCCTGCAAGGAGCAAGGATTTCGCGTTCCAGTGCCTTATTCAACTAAGAATCCTACCAATCAAAGGCCAACTATACTGCAGTTTAGCTTACTAGCAGTAAAGGGAACTCAAAATATTTAATGAACATATACTACCTACATAAAACACATGAATAAGGGGATATGAATCCCTTTGCCTTAATCTTTTTCATCTCTCAAAAATATCATAAAGGCCGTAATTGATAGAAATAGAGCATGAGGAATCAGTAGCACACTCCATCACCAAGCATCAAATCATTCAAGAAGCCAAAAGCCACCAAAATCTGCTTAAGAAATGCTGATTCAACTAGTGATAGGCTTTCTTGTCTTGCATCTTCAACATACATCAAACAGAAATTCCCTTTCTTGCATACTCTTTAATCAGCTTGTGGCTCAACAGAATGTTATCCAGAAAACCAATGCTTTTAATATATGTAGCTTGAAAATTACCCACCAATAAAAAGACAGATTGTTGCATATGAACACCTTACAGAGACTGTGACAGAGAAAATTGCTACACAAATCAGGTCCATAACATCCCCACTCGAGAAGTGTTGATTTGATTGGCACATCTTGCAAACATTAAATCCCATCACTCTCCAAGCAAAAAAATTCAAGCTCTTCAAGATACATCACAAAATTAATAAAAAAAGACTCAGAGATTCATAGATTTAAGAGCAAGATAAACCTAAAATATAAAAACTTGGGACCGAGAACGATGTTTGAGTCTCTATTTTATAGATTACTTTTTTAGAATGTTATAGATTTGCTCATTTATTTATTAGTTTTAGTTGAAACCAATTTTCTTGATAGAAAGGATGTGTCAGTCTACATTGTTATGTAATCAATTTGAGTTGAAGTTAATGAATTGAGCTATTTCTTTAACCAGAATTGGTTCTATATCAACTCCCTTTGCCTGTTAAGAAATCCATGGTTCCATACCAAACATAGTTTCATTTACTTCTATTTATTATATGGAAAAAGGATCCAATTACCCATCTTAATCGATGCTTTTCCAACATACACATTCACAACCATTTACCAAAGGGAGCTACCTTACATGTCAAAAAAAAAAGTACATGAAGGCCCCTTTTGCAATTGTTTAACAATTATCTACTTACTATGTTCTATTTGTATCTAGGAAAATTTTAAGGATGATTGAAATTCAAAAAGTGATCAATAAAATATAATTAGTGTGAGAAAAAAATCCGTGATTTTCTTCTCATCCTCAAATTCTACTAGATATGAGGCACAGTAAGTGAAATGAATGATCTCCTACAACCACCCCATAAGGAATGCTTGGCATACCTTTCCAAATTCAATGACAACAACTTGGATAGATGAAAGATAGGCAATAGGTAGCATAGCCATAAAGCCAAACTTCAACAAGATCAAAGTCTACTGCTGCCACTCTTAACACTATTCTTCAATTAATCTAACGGATGCAACTAATAATAACCAAAAATTGAATAACAGTACAGCAACTACTAAATCATAATTGAACAAAAAATTAACACTGGCAGTTACCTATGCAGTCAACAAGCTCGATTATTGATTTGCTAATATGTACTTCATTCCTTTGGTGCACGTAAGAGGGATAAAAAAAAGGGACGCAGGTGACAAGAGAATAATGTTAGGCTCATTTATGTATTGGCATATTTTATAACCGTTTTTTGTCTTTAGTCGGCAAAGGTCATATTATTCTGAAAATCTGTATTAGAATATCGCTTGCTATTTGCTGAAGCGCCATGCCCAAATTCGTGCCTGCCGTGCGCCTGACCTACACTCGAGCGCCTTTCCCAAGAGGTTTCGCCTGCTGCACGCTTGCGGTGAGCACAAGCCTTGTTTCCAGTAAGCTTGCGCTTGCTGTACACCCGACCAACGCTCCATCCCCGTTTCTAGTAAGCTTGCGCCTGCTACTCGCCTGACCCTCGCCCGAGCGCCGAATCGAGTATACCCAGCGCTCGAAACTTGCTCGATCCACGCTCAAGCTCCGCTGGATGTATCCCATGAAACCCTAAGCTTGCTCGTTGTGCGCACAAGCGTTGTGACGCGCATTTCACCAATGGTCATATTTTTTACCTAAATTTTCGAACCTCTATATATAGCTGCCAGTAGACCCAATACTTGAAACTTGCTCAATCCATGCTTGAGCTCTGCTGGATATATCCTAGGAAACCCTAAGCTAGCCCGCAGTGTGCTCGAACTACACTCGAGAGCCGCAACGCGCATTTCACCAATGGTCATATTTTTGCCCTAGTTTTTCAAGCCTCTTTATATATAGCCGTCTCATTTCATTTACCCATGACTTATTGCTCGAGATTTGGACCTCTCTGTTTCAGTACAAAACCTACTCTTTCATGCTTATTAATTTTTCCATTAGAGAAAACTTAGCTTCTCCAATTGTGCTTCCTCGATAAAGTTTTCTTACCACTTTGAACTTTACTTTTTACACCTTGTTCCGCCTGTTAACCTTCGTTGACGTCGGTAGCGTGAAAACTAGGCTCCAGTAGTGTACGGAGATTCGGCGGTTCATAAGGGAAGATTGACTTGAAGACTGAAAAGCATCCGGTTCTATTGTCGCAGATAAATCCATGGAGTTCCTTGGTAGGGATCACAAGACAGAGTAAGTCGGCTGAGTTAATACTCTGTACTACCCGATCTGTAAGTTAATCTTTATAATGCACATCTTCCCTGACCGTTGAAACTCGGATGATTTAACTAGATAGCCGTAATTATCGAAATTTTCCATCGTCACAAAAAATTGTCTTTATTGCTTATTGCTCTATCCTTTATGCTATTTATTTGTTATATCATCTAGATTCAAATATTCTTTATGTGTATCAAATATTTATATTTTTACTACTTCCACAATTTTTATTAAGGGATCGAAACTATTTGTAATTTGGAATGCTTAGTTCCTTTCAGATAGAAATATGGTGGGCGGACCATCTGAAGTTCCAGAATGTTCTACGAGCATCTCTAGAGCACTCAATACACATTTTGGATGACCAACTCAATAAATACAGCACTGTGTAAATCCTTCTACCATATTTCATAACTGATTACATGCGCTCCACAACTTGCTTCTCTTCCATCTCCACTTTTTGAATCAAAATGCATGCCGTGAGTTGTTAACCCCTTCAAAAAAAAAAGGCAAATGGAAGTCTGAAATTTTGATAAGTTCCAACAACTAGGTTATGGTGGGAATAAGGCGTGGAGGTGGGGGACTAAACCTAAACAATCAGCCTAAGAAGGTGAACAAACCACCATCATACTAAGCTTGATCACCTAAAATAATCTAACTTAGGATTAACTGACCAAACCAACGAGGCAAGGTTCAAAGTAATAAATAGAGTGGGGACTTTAAGCAATAAGAAACAATTCTAGTGCTCGTTTATCCAAGGTTTTTTGTGACAAACTGGACTTATTGAGGCCGCAAATTTGGGTGCCCGTGCCTCATATTCTTTCCATTTCACAAACTCCGAAACAATTGATACAGAACAAACACTATCCACTCATCTCACCTTGTTCCATTTTCTTTTTAAAAGATTAACCAACTCAATCATTATGTTGTGTCATTTTCTAGTCCCTTTCATCAAATTGTAGCAACAATATGCTTTTATACTAAAGGACTCAATGGTGAAAATCAAATGGAGGATGCATTCATTGGCATCTACAAGCAGCTTTTCAATTTTGAATCCTCTCAATTCCCATCTGCTTTGGAAAGTTCACATTGAACTTGTGATTACCCTGGAAGAGAATGACACCCACTGTGCTATTCTACTCCAGATATCATTAGTAAGACAACTTTTTTTTGTGCAGAATCAGCAGGAGATCATGGAGTTTAGACCCACAAACACTAGATGGTAAATAGGTGTAAATACTTAAAAAAACATATCACACGAAAATTAGATGTGCATAGAAAATCTATCGAGTTAAATGAGACAAATAACAACACAATCAAATCATCTAGACAAGAAGATAATCATAAACTCGCAAAAATGTAAATAAAATATAATCTATTTGATGCATGGAAAACTCCAGATTCAACCAGAGAAAAAACCTCCTAATTTGCCAACTTGAAGAATCCAATATGAGAAAAGTCAGCTGACATTAGAAGGCATAAGCTCGCGTAGACAATTATCCCAAACAATGACTACCCAACAAAGAACTCGGACCTTGCAGCATTATTGGCAGCTGTTAGCTTGTGAGCCTCCCAAGAACCCCACAATGCGCAAGCCCCATGCATTACGGCCCTTTTTAATCTACTATCCCAACCAATCACTACCCAAAGAACTCGACGGATCTGCTCTCCAACAGGAATCCAGACTTGAATGGCCAGTCTTCGGTCAGTTTTGAGCTGGAGCTCTTTCAGCATTAATGGCAGCTGTTAGCTTGTGAGCCTTCCAAGACCCCCACAATGTGGAATCCCCATGCAAATTTTATATTATATGAGAAAAATAGAAGATAAATAACATAGATGGCAGAAGATAACATGAGTCAATAGTAAGGATGTGATGCAGAGAGACTAGGTGTTTGACCCAAACTTCTAAGAAGTGCTCTGAAAAGAGAAGCCACAAGCCTGATCACAGAAGGTCCTCAAAAACTTTTCCCCGAATAACATGCACAATCACCAATCCAGATTAGAATCTAGCCACTTGGCTTTTTCTTACATACTACTGTCAAAACCCACTTTTCAAACCAAAGTTTCGCAACAACTCTACGACCCCAATCAAAAAATAATATGGACAAGCGCGACACTGGAACTCTTTTAACCTTTTTACTTGATAAAATGTGAGGTATATATAGCAGATGAAGTTAAATTTTCGAGGAATCCGTGGATATGGTAGGAACAAACTCCAGTTTGTAAGGGTTTTCCAAAGACACTATGAAGAAGCTACGCTGAACGGCACGATCAAAAGTAATAACAGGAAAGAAAGATAAAAACCTGACGTAGAAGGACAGCCCCAGCATCAAAAGGCTCTTCAATTTCCACTATCCGCGTCGCACTGGATTCTCCTTTCTCTCCCTTCTTCGCTTTCCACTCCCTGCTCAATTCGCGAGACTCACCGTTGTCACCCCCAACAGTGGCCTTCCACGTGCACGCCCTCTTATCATTTTTCCCCGTAATTTCAGCAGTCCACTTCAAGTTCCTCTCACCACCACCAACCCATTTTCCATGCTTCACTTTCTTCTCCGCCTTCTGCTCACCCTTAATCTCAGTCGTCCACTTATACTTCCTATCCACACCGTCCTTGATCTCCGCCGTCCACGTGTACTTCCGATTAAACTCACTCAGCTTCCCCATCACCAACCGCTCAAACTTCGACTCGAGAGCGTCAACTCTGTCGCTAAGACTCTGCAGGTACAACTCCGTACGGATTTCACTAGATCGGCGCTGTTGCAACCGCTGGTAAGATGAGCAGAACGGCGTCGTCCGGATCTGCACCAGACTGGTCACCGTGTCGAACACGGAATCAAACGGAGAAGCGAAATCAAAGAGCGAAGGTGTTGTCGTAGGGCTCAAGATTTCGAGCGCATACTTGAACTCATCATCTTGGATCAATGGAGGAAAATGGTGGTTTATGATTCGGGATTCCGGCGTGAAAATGGAGGTTTCTCGGAACAAAAATGGTGAACTGTGCGCTATGATGTCGTACCTTCTGAATCCACTCATGGTTGCTCGAATTGCCGAAGAGATAGAAACGAGAGAGAGAGAGAGTGGAGAAATGAGATAGGTTTTGCGCCGCAGAGCTATTAGTACAGAGGAGATTCCCTCAGTCAAGAGTCAGACAGGACGCGGGCGAAGACGGATGGGGAAAGGGGATCCTGGGGGAGGTTTTTCTCCTTATTATAAGCGTTAATTTTTAAATAAATTATTATAATTTAATTATTTTAATTTTAATTAATTTTTCATTTTTAAAATAATTATTATTTAATTAAAAATAAACCGCTTCATTCCAAATCTGAGCCAAGACCCAAAAAAAAAAAGGCTGCGGCAGCGGGGGTAGCTATGGAATTGACCTCTAAAACGACAGCGGATTGCGAATCTGGGTTCGGTGGATTAGACGCGGCGCGTCCACCCGTTGAGATCTATCAGGACAAAAATGACCTCGACGAAATCATGATGGATATCTAAGTGCAGAGCATGTGGGGTTCTGACACATCATCGCCTTTCGACAGCTGGAACCCACCAATATCAAAAGAATCTTTACCTGTAAACGATAACTAAATAAATTTTATTTTACGTTCGAAAAAGCACGTCTTGTGCTAACGTATTTTAACTTCGTTAAAAATATAGTAAAAACAGTAAATAATAATAAATATATAATACATATAAAAAATATTTAATTTTAGATATTAATAAGTTTAACAATTATGCACGATATAAGTAGCAATAAAGATAAAGACTTAATTTTTTTTAGTGACGAAGTGAAAACTCGATACCTACGGTATCGAGAAAAATACTCCGGACTTCAACGGCAATGGAAGCAATGCACTATGAAAATCAACTTACAAACCAGGTGATAACGACGCGCTAACCTAGTCGACTTACTCCCGTCACGTGATCCCTACCAAAGAACTCCTTGGATTTGCCCGCGGCAACGGAACCGAACTCCTTCCGGTTTTCACGTCAATCTTTCCTCGAACCACTTGAATTTCCAATCACGAACAAGTCTCATTCTTCACGGATCAAAGCCTCCAACGATGGTAGACGGCAAAGTTTCAATGGTTAAAAAAGGTGGGTGAGAAAACTAGTTTGAACATGTAGAATAATATTATAGAGATTAGTTTTCTCAAGAGAAGTAGGAATAATGAAACATTTGAGGCTTTTTTCTCCAAAGAGGCACGTAAATCTTCAGTCCAGAATTCTTAGGGTTTCAAAAAATAAGGCTAGAATTTATAGTGGAGCCAAAAAGGCGTTTAAAAATTTTGCCCGTTGCACCGGCGCTCTAGCGGGCAGCCGTAGGGTTTCGTGAAAAACCCTGTGGGCGCTCGAGCGGACACGGGGCGAGTATCGAGCGGCCGATCTACTGGTTTTTCAGCTCAAGCGGCTAGCGAGCGAGAGGCGAGCGGCCACTGTATTGGTTTTTGAGCTCGAGCGGGAATTGAGCTCATGGCGAGCAGGCAAGCTTTGGATGGGCTCGAGCAACTGGAGGGCGAACCGAACGGACTTTAACCCGACAACCCACAACCCGACATCGATACAATAATACATATGGTCACGGAATATATCAATTAGACAAATATCTCTAACAACGTTAACTAATATTTTAATTTTATTATTCAATTTTAGTTTGTTACCTAAATTTATTTTATATAAAATTTACGTAATCTAATTGATAAAGCATTAGACACATAATTTTATAAAAAATGGTAAGAAATATAAATTCAAAAATAAATATTAAAAAAAACTTTTTTAATCATATGAGATGGGAAACTAATCGATTGTTGGCGTTGATAACGCTTTGGACACGTGATTGGACCTGGTTATGATGCCACTTTGCTGGGTGTTGGGAATCGGACTTATACTGCCGTTGATGGTAATGTTAATGGTTGATAGCTGTTTGCATTGTAGGAATCCTATTAAGTCATGCAAATTTGATGCCCCTTGATTGGGTTTTTTGATAGTTGTTTTGGGTTGTACACCTTGGGGGTGATTTTTTGATTGTTGAAATAGAGGTACGCTTCTTATACGGTCTTAGACCTTATTCTGTAGAAACAAATTTCAATTTATATAAATTAATTATTACAAAAAAGGATAATTTTGGATGATTGCGGGGTGGTGAGGTAGTTGCAATGGGGCGTTTGTGAGGTGGTGGCGACCGGTCGGTGATGGCATGGAGATCGTGTGATGAAAATGTTTGGTGGGATTATCTGTAAAGCACCGTAGAGGGATCAACGAGAGGACTCATAGAGGATTCATTGACCCAACTGTATGGGTCGGACATCAGGGCTGTAGGGATAATTACTTGATTGTATTTAAGAAGGTATAATTTATTTTATTTTAAATTG